>JBBMJY010000013.1:2390945-2421139 GCA_037833715.1 Toxotes lorentzi
TGTTGTTTTTTTTTTGTTTGTTTGTTTTTTACAGGCACCATCAAAACAGCCCTCCCTGGCATGGACAGAGAAGTCAAGGAAAACTACCAGGTTGTGATCCAGGCTAAAGACATGGCTGGACAGATGGGTGGGCTTTCAGGCACCACTACAGTCAGCATCACCCTCTCTGACGTGAACGACAGCCCACCACGCTTCGCTAACCGTAAGAGGCCATTTCTCCGTGTTTCCTACTGATTCTTAAATATATTTTAAACACGAGTTAACCTTTTTCACAAATCTCTGAAGTAAAGACAGATCTCTCATGACACGTCCATCTGCACAAACGAGACTGAAGTAAATCTGTATCCCTCGCTGTCATGTACAGATTCCTTTCGTATGACCGCTGTGGAGTCGACAGAGGTCGGAGGCGCTATTGGCCGTATTAAAGCTGATGATCCAGATGTTGGACGCAATGCTGAGATGGAGTACAGTATTGTCGGTGGTCATGACATATTCAACATTATCACTGATCAAACCACACAAGAGGGAGTCATCATAATTAAAAAGGTGCTTTACAACCTTCTTTTATGTGCGTTAAACACTTTGTGCTTTGTAGCAAGCAAACAGCATCAAACAGTAAACTGACTGATAAAGGTTATGGAATCAGACTAAACACTTCTTGTGACAAGTGACATGTTTTCATACAACGGTAACAAGGAGCCTTCTGGTCTCCAAGAAACGCTCAAGTGTTTCGAGGATGGCCTTTAAATGAAATACATTTCAGCTAATACAACAAGTGATAACTGCAAGATTTGTTGTTAAACATTATTTTAAAAAATATGATTTCAAAACTCAGGGCCCACATTAAGACGTGCATCTAGCACAAGACTGAAAGTGAAACTGCTAAAAGGTGAATTCATTAACTTTTAGGAGTTTCTCCTGAATGTTCAAGTTTTAGTGTATATTTTAATTTGAATTAACTTTGAGCCCTCTTTTTATCTAATTTTAATATATACGTTTCACTTCATTGGAAAGACAGAATAGTAGAGTTTCAGATTAAAACAGCCTCCGATAAAGTTCATTCATGTAAGAAAGACGACAGAATTTATTTTTGAACTGCAGTGTAAAATCAGATACCCTGAGCCTGTGAAATGAATAATATAAAACAGTCTTTTGCTAGAAACTCTCTTTAGTTTTCCCCTAAGACCTTTCAGATCAGTATTCCTCACTTGGATTTGTAACTTAGAATTTAGAGTATGAAAAAGATAAAGGCAGACAAATGAAATGCAATAAATTGCCTATCAAAATCCTGGAGGCTGAGTGTTTTTATGGAAAAGTCTACAGCTTGACTTCTGATGCTCTTTCATCTCCAGGCACTGGATTATGAAAGTAAGAGGGACTACGAGTTCAGAGTGGAGGTGAAAAATACCTACTTAGATGCCAGGTTCATTCACGGTCTGCAATTCAAAGACTACGCCACGGTCAAAGTAACAGTGGAGGATGTGGATGAGCCCCCTGTTTTTACCAGGAACCCTTACATCATCGAGGTGCACGAGGACACAGCTGCTGGCAGCTTCGTCGGTGTGGTGTCGGCCAGGGACCCTGATGCTGACAGCAAGCCAGTCAAGTATGCTCCCAGAAACAGCAAGAAGTGTTTAGACCCTAAACAGTGTCAGAGTGTTTGAACCAAATGCCAAATCTCTTTTCTACCTTTTTCACAATAACATCATTCTCCGAGGGAATTCAGAACTCACAATCTGGTAAACTTAACTTAATCAATGACCTGTTAAGCAAAGACGTCCTCACCAACCACGTGAGTCTAACACTTTACTGTGGTAATTTGATTGTTTGATTGTTGCGAAACACAAAATCAATAAGAAAACAGGAAACACATGGTAGAAATACAAAGTCTCCTCTTATCAGATTTTTTAGATTGAGGACAAAAATGTGCCCACTTGGCTAAATGTAATCCATCAGCCTCGCCATGTGTCAGTATAGTAGAGGGAGGGAGAGAAGGATATTATTCATGGGTCCCTCCTGATGATTTCCCTGTGGAAGATGGCCGTGGCCTTGTGAAGTGAATACAGACACTGTTTATTTCCCAGAGTTATGTAAGCCCTCTGTGGCACTGCACAAAGTCAAAGTGAAAGAGCCTAATTTGCTGTATCGATTCACACAGCTCAGCGCCGCCATTCCACACATATGGCGCCTGCCCGTCTCATACACAGAGATATGCCACTCTCAGCCCATGCCACATGGCGTATTGTGTTGCATTTTCAAATTTCAGTGGAATATGAAAGTTGACTATGACAAATGAGCAGGCACGAGGACAACGGAGGGAACAGAATATATTTCGTTTTGTAAACGAGTGATGTACTGTGTAAAACACATTTTTATGAAGTTAAGAAGTGCTTTTGTGTGTGAAGACAGATCTGTGCAAGCACCAAGGATCAGAGCTGCTCTCAATTTTAGGAGCAATATTACATGTATGCAAATGTCCAAAGCAGTGATAAATGATAAAAACCATATATGCTATGTTTACAGTTCTTAAGGAGATATGAGTCGTTCCATACCAACTCAGCTAGGACCTCCTATGATTTGGAGTAGAGCTATAGGATTTTGCAAGGTTTCATGAATTTAATAGATGTTTTTAAATGATTTTTTTTTCTCTCGCTCTCTCCCCTTTTTTTGAGAAAATCCATGACATGAACTGGGAAAAGTTCTGAATTCTGGATGAGTTGGAATGGGATGACCCGTGTACGTGTTGGTTTAAATAACATTTTTTTGTGTTGTTCTTTCAGATACTCCATTGATCGGCATACAGATCTAGAGAGGTTGTTCAACATTGACTCTGTGAATGGCACCATCACAACACTGAAAGCACTGGACAGAGAAATATCCAAATGGCACAACATCTCTGTGGTGGCCACTGAAATAAGTAATTGACAGGACTGTGAATGACCTTTGTCATGATGTTTTTTTCCTTGTTGTTGTTGTTGTGTTTGTTTTTGATTTTTCTTCCCGCCCATGCTAAACTTAAGTATGTCTGCATTACAGATAATCCACGTCAGACAACGCGAGTGCCTGTGTTCATCAAGGTGTTAGACGTCAATGACAACGCCCCTGAGTTTGCAATGTCCTATGACACATTTGTCTGTGAGAACGTCAAAGCAGGACAGGTGCTTCAAATTCATGATCTTGTGTTTGAAATATGTCAATATAGATGTTAATTTAATAATTATCATTGAGAAATAGTTTCAGATTTATACAGAAGACAAATTATTGCACAATACACAAATTTGTCAACATATCTACAGAAATCGCTACCATTTTGGTCTGATTGGGGTTTTATGGACAAACTGCTTCATACAGTAACTACACCACTCAGTATACTGTTGTGAACAGTTATTTCATATTGCAATGACAGTGACAATACACAACAGGAGGGTGGCTGACTGCGTATGTCACAGGACAGTTTAACTAAGGGAGGGGTCATCTACCAACCACTGCCTGACATTTTCAGAGGACGTGTCTGTGTCCACAGTGCTCACACTCCATGTGCATGGCGTATACTTTCAGACAGATCGTTGGAACTAGAACCACATTAATTATCTAAACACTCCACACTAATTACAGATTAGTCTACTATCTATCTGATTGGCCTCAGTTCACTCTTGGTATTTTTTTTCCTCAGCAGTGAGGTTCCAATGCATAGTTTTGCTTTGCAGAGAATAAACTATAATGCAGAGAAGGGATTTCAATGTAATCAAAAATAGTACAGAAAAAACACTTTGTCAATCAAGTCAACAAACACATATTAAAAGGCCAACTAAAAAACATGGGTAGTTAACAGGTTTTAAACATATGAATGCTGGGGGGAGATTTAATAGTGAGTGAACTATTTCACAGTTTAGGGCCAACAACTGAAAATGTTCAATCACTTTTGGACTTTCACTGGGAGTGAGTTCAGACATATAACCTGGTGCCAGTTCATGCAGTGCTTTAAGAACAAATCAATCCTGTATTTCAGTGGTTTCAGTGAAGAGGGGCCACTAGAGGTGTACCAGCGTCATGTGTTTTAGATCTGCCTTCTAAGAAGAAAACATTTCAAGCTTTTGTCTGTTCTTTCCTTTCTCATACTTTGTTCCGTCCTTTGCAGCTGATTCAGACAATAAGTGCTGTTGACACAGACGAACCTCTTGTTGGACACAAGTTTGTCTTTAGTATAAGTGCCACCAACCCAAACTTCACCATCATTGACAGGGAAGGTAAGATGTGCTTTTTTCTCTCTTCTTTTTTTTTGCAATCCTCAAACAAATGCAAATGCTTCTCTCTGTGTGTTAAAATAAAACCTGAAAATTGTAAACCTTAAGATTTCATTCCTGCTTGATTTGGCAAATGGGGAAATGTGGTTTAATATGAAGTCTTGAGGACTATAACATTTATATGAAAATAATAGATTAGAACCAAATGTATTCAATATATTTGACAAGATAGATTATATATTTCCATTGTGTGATTGTAGTCGTTTGACTGGCTTTGGCGAGTCGGTATCCTTTCTTGAAGAGCTCTAGAGTTGTTTGGCAAAATTTCACTTACAGTAAAGCCATTGTGAAAGTCAGCCTTCAGGCAGTCATTCCACATCTATCACGCATTGTGTCACAGACAGATTTTTTGTTTTTTTTCTGTCATACAATAGAAAATATTTGTTATCAAAGAAAAGAAAAAAGTTGTAATGCTTGCATTGTTATTTTTTCAGTTAAGCGAGGGAGAGAAATGCAGTGGTACTTGAGGGAATCTGCAGCAAACAGGCTGGACAACTTCAGCTGCTGAATCTATCTTCTCTTTTTATTCAGTTTACCTGGTGCTAGTTTTAGCATTGATTCAGCGACTGGGATGTATTGTGGTAGTCAAAGTGAACACACTAATGACACAGGTTGTTGTTAATATGCTAAGAGTTTTGTTTGATTATTATTTAGACATTTTAGTAATGGCCTTCCAAAATGATTACGAGCTGTCTGTCACAGAGTAAAAAGGAACTGAAGATTTCAAGTCTTTCTTGTACAATCAGCTAGTTAACTGAAACATCTCATCACTGACAGGCGCTTCCCATTTGCATCTTTCCGCAGATAACACTGCCAATATCCTGACGCAGAGGGGAGGTTTCAGTCGACGTGAGATGAGCATGTACTTCCTGCCTATAGTCATCTCAGACAATGACTACCCCATTCAGAGCAGCACCAGCACACTAATCGTGCGCGTGTGCGCTTGTGACAGCCGTGGAAACATGCAGACATGTAACCCCGAGGTCCTGCCCTTCTCAGATGGTCTCACAACTGGAGCTCTGGTGGCCATACTGCTCTGTGTCATTATTCTCCTCAGTAAGTTCCCTCGTGTATGAGCTTGTGTATGTGCAGATGTGTGAGAACATATATTTGTACCCTGAACCCCCTGTTATTACTGTGATGTTTGTTTTTTTTTTAGCTATAGCTGCAACCACTGCTTATAGCAACAACTCAGTTCTTTAGCTGAAGTCGAGCTGATTTTATTTATGTGCTGCAGCACATCATCAGAAATAAAAACTGGCCTCAGAGAGCTTTTAAATCTATACAACATGCAGCACCCTCCATCCTTAAGGCTCTCAAAGGACATTTCACCATGTCTCACCCCACTTGGTTACCATTCCCATGCCAGCCAAGCTTTCAGTTCTAGACTAGCACATATGCAGTTTACATTGATAACAGCAGCAGATTTAGAAATTTGCAGTTCCTTAAGAATCAATGGGCCTATGTTTTCACACAAAAGTAAACAAAAGCAGGCATCTCATTTCTAGGAAACAACTGTTGATTTTGCTGGTTGACATTTCATCTGTTGGCGTATCGGCTGGACCTAGCTGGGTAAGTAATGTCGGCTACTTGAGTGGTCTGAAAACTGTATCTCCGGCTGACTTTTTGGTGTTTCCAGCCGACGGTTCCTAAGCATCCATTTCAGACCTGAAGACTGAGACTACAGCAGCATATCCCACTAGTCAATTCCAAATGGAGAGCACATGTAAATAAGGAGCAGCCCTAGTATTAAAATACAACACTTTAAATAAAAATGCCACTTGAAAAGAAAACAACCTTAAGGATGAGCAGAAACCAATGAGTTTGCAAAACATAAGTTGGGTAACAAGGCTGATGGAGAGTAAACTACCCAATAAAGAGCAGGACAGAGCTGCTTACATTACCCTTAACTAGGACATAATAGCTCCCACACAGAAAACACGTCACTATTTCACAGGCTTTTTGTGACATAACCTGTAATGCCCCATAATAATGCAGTCAACTAAAGATCCGCTCTTTGGCTTTGGAGGTAATGCTGGGTTACTAATGTAGGTGGTAAATTAGGTAGCCAGGCATGCTGATATTTGAAGCTTACGTTAGAGCAGACAAACACACTGTTTAATCCATTCCTTAGACTTTTGCCTGGTGTGTTTTTGGTTTTTGAGAAGCAATAAAGACCCTCCAAACTTTTGGGAAACCAAATATTGCATTTAATGGACACAGTGAACTGTGGATAAAACAAACACTCGAAAGGCCTATCATACGCAGTTTTGGTTACTAAGCTATGATCAGACATTCACTATTTCGGGATGGGGTTTTCCGTTTTCTTTTTTTAGGTCTTACTTTCATATGCTTGATGCTGCACTTCAGGGTGCTGAAGTCAGTCACATGGCCCAGACTGAGTTGTTTTCTCAAGTACCTGCTACTTACTATGGAGGGAAAAAAATTTACATGGTCTATTATTACAAACTGGAGATCGATCGAAAGCTTGGATATCCAACTCACTGCAATCTATAAAATGTTACTGAAAATATGACATTCTGCCAGTGGCCCCCACTTTGGCTGGCAGCCACTCAGCCACTCAGTATACTAAAACTATGGTTGTGACAATATTAAATACAAATAACTGTTGATACAAGGAGATGTTGCCTTTGAACAGTTCTCTTATAGTATAAGAAAAAATGCACCAAAGGGATTGCATAGAAGCAAATCATAATAGGAATTAAATGAGACATACCAAATTTTGAAATTTAAACACCACTGGATTTACTGCACTGAAACATTTGACTTTGATAACCATATTTCTGAATTAATGTGGTCTGAACTTCACTGTGAAATTACCCATAGTCATTTTCAAACTTTATTTTAGTGTTCTCTGATACAGATAGAAAATTAACCTGCCTAATATTCATAGGCTATATTGAAGTTCAATTGAGATCCAAAAATTTAAGTAAAGTAAAAAAAACTAAAGGTGCCACAAAAACCTTAGACACTCTGTATGCCCAACCACTGACCTTGACGTCAGCCCAGGGTGCAATAAACACATCATGGTGCGGTGGACAGTCATGATTCACATGACTACAAGAGGTCATCAGGGAAGCATAAAAACAGGCCATTTTAGGCTAAATAACAGAATAATCAGAAAGTCGCACTGTGGTTCTAAGCTCCATTCATCAGCAAATAAATCCGCTTTACAAAACTGTCTGTGTATTTCCCTCGTAAAGTAGGTCGCATCTTACTTCTTGACATTTTCAGGCACCACGTCAGCCCTCCTCGTGATCTAATGCTGCATGTAATCGCATACAGGGCACAACAGCAACAGTGCCTATCATTTTACCCAACAAAAAGCAGAAATGCACAGTGCTTTTGGTCAAGGGCATATTAATAAGTAATGGGTTTCTACTGTCATCCAACATTACCTTTCTTGGCGATACAGGGCACCTGATAGTAGCATTTCTGACCTACTAGACATTGTTAATGTAGAGGAAATTGCATAATGTTTAGGGCATTGCAGTCAAAACATTCATATGTGTGTATGTGTGTGTGCCGCCCTGTATATGAGACCTTTACCCTTTCCATGTGTTGAATCTGAACCCCCTTCCTCCCACCATGAGTTCTTGTTTTGGAGCTTTGTGTGTTATTTGATCTGCACCCTGACTTGGACTAATGATACAAGCAAATTAGTACTGACCAGCTTTTCTTCCATCTGCTTGTTTTAATTCCAAGTTTTAAAAACTGTATCTGGTGGTGGACAGATCTTCTCTCACATATCAAGTGTACTGAAGGTTAAATTTCAAGCTCTCCTCTTCAGCAAAATATCATGACATCTGCTCATTATCTGACGCTTTTCGCGCCTGAACCCCCGTGACAGACTGTCTCATTCACCTCTGCTTGACTCCGACAGGCAGGCACTGAGCTGGAACGGCTCTCCCTATCTGGTCCTCCTCATTGCTGTCCTCTGTGCTTTCTAAAAACGTGGCACTGGTCAATCACAAATGTCCGAAAAGAACCTTTTTTAAACAGGCACCCCCAACCGACCCATGTTGAAGGCTTTGTAATTAACACCCAGGTAGGGGGCAAACAGAAAACTACAGTACCTGCTGTTAGGACAAAAAGGGAAAGGAAGGAGAAGGAGGACAGGTGGAGTAGGATTTGTGCTTGTCCTAAATAAAGAGATTGCTTCCTTTTTTTCTGAAGAATTATGAGTTTGCTTAAGAACTTGCTGCCACACAGTGCCACTCTCTGGAAACATGCTCACTCTGCAATCTCTGATTTTATTGCCGAAAAAAGAAAGAAGGAGATGAGATATGAGGTTTTGTGCTGGAGAGTGTAAAACAGAAAGGATCCTCCAACCAGCATGCGCTTTATACAGTGAATGTGCCATTCAAGGGAAAAAGAAAGAAAATGCTTTTTCACTGAAACTTTAATAATAGGAGGTGAATGCCTGAGGCAATGTTGGGGATTTATCACTGGCAGCAAAAGTGTCTCCCCTCTGCGCTTTTGCTCCCCTGTGCTCTTTAATGCACGACACATGTTAGGAGGCACATATTTTATGCTGAGCTTTCTCTCTCTGTATTTCCCACTGTTTTTGTGTAGTGATCGTGGTGCTGTTTGCTGCCCTGAGGAGACAGAGGAAGAAGGAGCCTCTGATCATCTCCAAAGAGGACGTCAGAGACAATGTTGTCAGCTACAACGATGAAGGGGGTGGAGAGGAGGACACTCAGGCCTTTGATATCGGCACACTGCGCAACCCAGAGGTGATGGATGCTAACAAGCTACGCAGGGACATCATACCCGAAATGCTGTTTCCCTTTCGGAGGACATCACCTATAAAGGATAACACGGACGTCAGAGACTTCATTAATGGGAGGCTTCAGGACAACGATTCAGATCCCACAGCGCCCCCCTATGACTCCCTGGCCACATACGCTTATGAGGGCAGTGGGTCACTGGCAGAGTCCCTCAGTTCACTGGAGTCTGCTGCCACTGAGGGGGACCAGGATTATGATTACCTCAGCAACTGGGGACCACAATTCAAAAAGTTGGCAGAGATGTACATAGGGAAGAGCCCAGACAGAGAGACCTAGACAAAGCCATGGCAGTCTCTCTTTTATTCAAGTTCATTTTTTCTGTCTGTTTTATCTAGCTAGCTAGCCAGACAGCTATTTGTCTAGTTAGCTAGCCAGCTAGTTGACTGTCTGTCTACCTATCAAGCTATCTATCTGTTTATCTGTCTAGTTTGCTAGCTAGCTTGCTAGTTAACTAGTTGTCTATTTGATTATCATACACTCAAACAAAAATTCCTGCAATCCACATGTGGATGCTGAAATGGAAATTAAGACATGAACCGAGTTGAATTTTCTCATCAATGGAGATACAGTATAATTCTCAAAGTTTTACTGTTTTTGGTCATAATCAGTAAAGATGCCTTTGACTTTTAGGATTTTTTTGTGAACAATGGTGTGGACAATGTGTTTTGTAATTGACCTGAGAGATAGTAGTATTGTATACTATCGATGTTTAATGGCGCTGGACTGGGTTTGGGTGGGGGAGGGAAGGAGTCAAGCGGCTTTTCCGGCCCACTCCATTAAAAGCTGTAATGTACAAAGTGTTTTTAATGATGGACATCCTATATACTATTTGCTATCCTTGTTTGACAAGCAATGTTCATGTGAATGGTTGTTGCAGTTTATTTGTCAAACTGTGAATTCATTTCATCATATAGGTGTAATATGTAATGGAAAGTGTATGTTGTAGGAAGACTGTCATACACTGAATTCATGCTGTTTGAATGCTGAGTCATATTGTTTTATATTTATATTTTTATACTTATTTTCTTAATAAAATTATGTACAAAAGAAACAGCTACATTTCCAGTCCATTGCCTGCTTCTGTAGTTACTGAGAGGGTGTTGCTGGTTGTGTACCGTGTGTTTTTCTTCCTGCCTTTTCAATCTCAATATGAATTTAGTAAGGTCCTACAAACTGATGCGCTGCCAAGGAAATATTTATTTTCCTTTGCATCTTTGGGAATACTTTTCCACCAACTATAAGGACTAGGTTTGGGTCATTAAAACTGAAAATAGAGGCCGATTTGTATCAATCAAAACTTTCTCTCTAGATATGAAAAATAAGTGCCATTTCTGTTTTCTTTTAAAACTAACCAAGAAAAAGGTTTGTTTGTTTTAAAAGCTGAAGAGTGATAGTTATTTTCAAGTACAGCAGAAATTGAATCTCTCTTAATTTTGTGCTTTGCACAATATTCTGCATATTGAACAAACCTAAGCTGAACAAAGCTAGTTATCAGAAGAAAAAGGTGTTTCCCAACTTACAGTATACCAAACTCCATGTGGTTAATTACACACTCCTCTGCAAATGATCTGTTATTCAACACGGTACTTGCTGATTAGTGGGCAGCTGTGGTGATGACAATACCTCAAATCAATGCCCTGCTCACATCGCTTCACTTGGTTTCAAATCTTGACAGCTGCCAGCTCACCACTGCTGTGCTACACATGGCTACATAGCTGCTGCCCTATTTGTTTATGTATGATTCCTGAAGAGGGCGGCACGGTGGGTTCCAGGTTCGAACCCCGGCCTGGGCTGTTCTGTGCGGAGTTTGCATGTTCTCCCTGTGCTTGCGTGGGTTCTCTCCGGGTACTCCGGCTTCCTCCCACAATCACAAAAACATGCACGGGTTAGGTCAATTGGCTACTCTAAATTGCCCATAGGTGTGAGTGTGTGCGTGTGTGGTTGTCGATTGACTGGCGACCAGTCCAGGGTGTACCCCGCCTCTCACCCATTGTCAGCTGGGATAGGCTCCAGCTTCCCCGTGGCCCTTACGGATTTAGAGGTAGAAAATGGATTCCTGAAGTGCTTCAACATGCCTAACATACCCAGAGGAATAATTTGAAAAGTTAACTTTTCGTTCTCTTGTTAAATGTATGACTGTCTCCTCAGTCTGTTTATCTGATACAGTGATTTTTTTTTTTAAATAACTGAGTATATTAAAGTTCTTAGCTTGGCTCATTTATTTTTTTAAGGGGTAAGACTGTGGGAAACATCACTTTGTGCTTTACATTTTTGCAGAGGACTGCAAAACAGGAAACTTCACAAAGAAACTCAGGAAGGATTTACAGGAGGAACTAACAGCAGCTCTACTGCTGAATAAAGAGGAACTACAAGACAGTTTTTCATTACCTAATGACGCGTCTAACTCTTTCTGCACAAGTAATCCATCACTGTTAGAAACAAGTGACACTTGATTTGGAAAGTTGAGTCTTAACTCAACAAATTATAAATTATAAATTTAAGTGGTAATTAGATATAACTGTACAATCTAATACAAACTAACATAACAGCCAAGCAATAAATCCCGTCTCTGCGAGGCTTTTGATGTCCAGCCCTCACACAGAGCTGTTGACCAAACCCACAGTCAGTGTTGGTGTTGCTTTGGAGTAAAAGACTTAGATAGGTGTTTATTTTGTTTTAGGGTCATCTCTCAAAATAATGCAGTCCAATAAAAAAAAAAAAAAAAAAAAAAAAATGAGACCCCAAAATAAGGTTCTATCAGCACCTATATGTTTATCACTGGGGTGGTGCTGTACTGTACTACAATGGGGAGCAGGATATTAGAAAAACCTCTCAGTATAATACAGTCTAGCGCAACACCATCACTCACAATAACCTCAGTACTAACACATATAATCAATTCAACACCTCTATTACACAGTCCAAAATAAAGCTGGACATTTTAGGCACCATGAACAGTTGCATTGTCTTATTTTAGATTGTACAGGTGGCCCTAATTAGTAGGTGGCAGAGTAACAGATTAACTGATAGATATAATTTTTTTAATAACATTGAGATCATGATCAATATTCTTACATTAAAAAAGAATTGTCTGACTAAAATGCATATGTGGAGTTTGACCCGTGAAAGGCATTTTTAAATGCGCATGATCAATTTGTTTTGATACTCGCAAATGATACTCCAATGTTGTATTACATAAGTCCGTATAAAATTCATAAATGAATATGAAACGCTACTGTGAAATGATTTTGCTTGTCATAAAAGAATTTAGTTTTCTATCCAGTGGGATGAATCAAAGGAAATGCTCTTTATTTGACCTGCTTTGCTCTGCACACATGTGCCCAGTGAGAAGTGATTACTCTTCCATCATTTCATTAATGGCATGTCCCCATTATGTTTCATGTCTTGCCACTAATTTGACCACAGTGACCAGTATTGAGCCCAGAAGATAGGAAGAGGGGCTCTGAACATATCCTGTTTGATGAAAGAAAGACATTTGCATGTCAGATGGAATAATACATGACAGATAACTCCTGATGGTAAACCAAGTGTGGGCTACTGCAGCTTTACTGGGCAGGACTGCCTCCTCTAATGAACAAGGTTCAGGATGTGACTGCAGCTGCTTGCCATAGATTGTGTGTTATTTGCACTGATTTCTAACAGTAATTTGAATTGCTTTTTTGTAGTTTCCATTTTTGTTTTGTTTTATTCAGATAGGTCATGTTGTCAAATAGTGACATATGCACCAAACAAAAGTGGTTTCCCAACTGCAAAGAAGGCACATCCATGACCACCAGGTCAGCTCCAATTTCCTAAGGCTCTGGGACAGATTATCTGCGTACAGCTGCTCTAAGATTATCACAGACTGCAGACAGCAGGTTGATGCCATAACTTCAAAAATTTAATTTTTAGGATGTTTTTGTGCCCCCTGCAAGGCTCAGAACTTAAGAAACAGGCCTCATGTCACGATTCATAATGCATGATGTTTTTAACAGGTCTATTGTAGCTGGAAAAGACTAAAAGATGCAAAGTACTGCAATCAATAATGCAGCTGAAATATTGGTATGCAGACAAGATGTGACAGCACTGGGGGACCACCTGAGGCTTTTTTTCTTGTCCTGTGCCTGGACTATTTAAAATAGTCCTTTGTAGCACAGCATTTTCCACGTTCGCTGCGTATCAGCTTAATGTGGCTAAAATGTAACTGAAGGGGCATTATTTTTTACACATTGATTACATAACTGTCCATTTGGCTACTTGTAAAGCCTCCGCTGCCCCACTTGAGTACAGAATTGATTTTCCCATTACATGACCTTTTGCAATTGAAACCCCAAAGTGCCAATATAGGCAGACCTCAGAAATATGCTGTAAAATGAAATCTGCTTTAAAATAAATCACAAAGATCACTGTTACTTGAAGCTACTGCTGGAAACCTGTTATAGATAACAGACGTGTACATTGACCAAAGAGTAAAAAGTTAGTAAGCTCTACTCATGTTGCTTCCTTATTTTATTTTTTCTTTTTGTTTGTTTTTGCTCTCTAGTCACCGACCATCCATCCATCCAATGCAGTGCACTTCATAGCTTGTACCCTCTTCATATCTTAGGTCTGTCTGTGCTGTGTCTAGGTTGGGCATAGCCTGGTCAGCTTTAGACAGGTTGTACACCTTAGGACAGACTGTCACAGGTTTGTTAGCCAGACAAGTCACAGCATGGCCAGGCGTGGGTTAGTGAAGAGATACTGTGAAGCTTAGTTGAAACCTGGGGTCTTGACATGTGATGGCACCTGCTTTGACTCATGCACATTGTATAATGAGATGTGTGCTTTTTAGTTTGCTTTTCAGACAATAAACAATTTACAAAGAATGTGTGTGTATTTGTCAGAATAAAAAATATCTCGCCATTGCTCCACATGTGCAATATCACACATGTAAATTATGTGCAAAATTACACCCCATGTCTTCCTGTGACGTGAATGTTTTTCTCTGATGTAAATATTTTCCCTCTATCCTTAACCATGCCTGATACCTGCCCTCGTCCACATCCTGCTGCTGCTGTAACGATGCAAATTTTCCCCCTGTAGAATTAATGAAATTCATCTTATCTTATCTTATCTTATCTCACAAACACAGAGTGTAATTTATGATAACCAGTGACTACCTTGGAGCTAAAATCAGTCTGAACTAGCATGTTTAATCAATCCAGATACACTCAAGATTGAAATTCATGCTGAGAAGCTCTGTTGCACATTTTTGGACCAATTGACTAGAATGATGAATGTTCTCAGTCATTATGAAAACAAACAAAAGATGGCCTGTCGGCTCCTGACATTACAGCTGATGACAAGTAAATCAATTTCCAAAAACCCCCTCTGAAGGGAAAAAAAAGACTGAAAGGTAACCAAAGACAATGCAGAAAACTGAAAAGTGTAACTGCAAGCAAAAAAATAAAACAATATTTTGCAGTGCATAGACTGATGACAAACTTATGCATCTGCATTCTTACGAAGAGGAAATGACTGAGGGGCAAGATCTCACTGAAGGCACAGCATACCAAATGGATTCCAATACCTTAGAACACAATTTAAATGTAATATGTCCATCAAAATGAGCATTCTCATTACTTTCTCTGATGGTTGTAATTTCACTAGTAAGAAAAAAATGATCATTATCTTTGTTTGTGATGACATTTGTAACGTCACATTTCATCACAGCAAAGCTACTACTCTGACAGTTGTCTCTTTTTTTTTGTGTGTGTGTAGTGGCTGCGAGCTTAGAGTCTCTCTGCCAGGTTTAAAGTAATTTTAGTGCTTTACTGGCTAGTAGTTATGGATGTGGGTTGAACATTAAAAAAAATACAAGGCAGCTTTTTTCCCTGAGGAAAAGAAAATTACTTCTGTGCACAAAGGGAATGCATCAGTGGCATGGCATACTGCCTAGTTTGTTATAATTACAAGCAAAAGCAGTTCTGAATAGGCATCTTAATGACCAAACAAATTATTGCGTATTTCAAACCCATCTGGATAATTTTCTTAGGGGAAATGTAATTGCTGTTCAGAAGTGGTGAATGCTATCTTTGTTGTGGTGAGTGTATATGCACACACACACACACACATTCAGCACCTGAGATGATGCATATTACCACTTGCTTAGCTGCCAAAGGAATGTTATTCTGTCAAGTTTCATGTAACACAGGTGCACACGTGCCTGTCTTCTGCCTGTCTGTCAGTTAGGCCTGTGATAGCCTGTTAAAGCGTTTCATGTTCCTGGTATTTTATCTTTGAGATGCACATGATGCGGTTTTCTTACCGTGTATAAACCTGGAAATTAGTGAAACATATATGCTCAACAAGGTTCAGCGTCAGTTGAAGTTTGTAACTTTGTCAACTGCCAACTTCCAACATGCTGTGCCACAGTGAGTTTTAAAATTGTGGCTCCTTACAGTAGATTTCTTTCCTCAGTATCTGGCTCCATCTCCTGGAAGACTAAAACCACAACATGCAGATGCTGTAATAATTTATTTATTTGTCATCATTTTCACTATTTTTTATTTTAAAAGAAATTAGATAAAAGTTTCTGGATATATAGAAATATAGAAATTTCCAAGAGGAATATAGAATGATATGATATCAGGTCATTCATTAAATTCCGTTTGTCTTCAGATTTGACATACAGCGGTTTTATTTGCTAGAAATCCTGCACTGAATAGAAAGGAAACTTTATGATCTTCATTTAATCAAACACTTAGCTTGTAAGTGTGTGAATTATACAATATTAATCCCGATGTTTTACACCTACAGTTCTGAATACATGCATGATGTATGGATCATACAAGGCTTGCTAACAGCAGGGGGCAGCAGAGCTCTTAGAACAGGCATCTGGATCTGTATCAAATGTTTTGCTGGTACACACAGACTTCCATCAACCGATTCACATAAATGAATGAGTGATTAAAAACTAGGATTTGTGTTTGTTTGGTGTTTTTTCTTTTGTATCACAAATGTTCAAAACACAACGTTCAACATATTAATGAAAATCTCAATCTCAACCCATATCTAAGAGGAAAACTGCATTTAGAATCTGTTTAGACTTTAAACTTGGCAAACGTTAAACTTAGCAAACTTTAGCACAAGAAGGCACAGGACGTCTTTTCTTGATTATATGGGAGTGGAATAATTCAACTATGTAAATAAGTTGACAATGGATGAAATGGCTGCATTTCATTCATTGTCAAAGAGTGAAAAGGTTTGCTGGCAGTGGTGAACCTGCAGAAAACTGTCACCCAACTCTGCAGCTCCTCTCAGCTCTACAGGGCATTTTATTGCTGTGATTGTTTTGGTTTTCCAAGGAACCTCCTCGTCCCATCCAAGAAATAGCTGTACAATGACTTATTGTCCTATTTACACTAAAGTAATTGTACAGATTTAGCAGACAAGATATAGTGTGTTAATTAGTGAGCTTTAAAGGCGCTGGTAGGCAGATTTTGTTATCGTCTGACAGAGCAAGGCTGGTTGTTTCCCCTAGTGTTTCCGGTCTTTACAGACTTTATGTTACGCTGTCTCCTGGCAGCAGCTACATACAGTATTTAGTATATAAATGTGAGAGTGGTATTGATCTTATCCAACTCACAGCAAGAAATCAAGTGTCCGAGACGGCCCAAAAATTCCTTCAGTAGGCAGCTGTTTGTCAACTTAAGGTAAGTGATGCCTATGCAAGTATACAGATACCTAAAGACCGTTTCTCCAGATGTGTCACTGACAGTGATAACCTAAACCTCCAT
Organism: Toxotes lorentzi; assembly: GCA_037833715.1. Taxonomy (NCBI): domain Eukaryota; kingdom Metazoa; phylum Chordata; class Actinopteri; family Toxotidae; genus Toxotes; species Toxotes lorentzi. Next base: position 2,407,839 of record JBBMJY010000013.1, read on the forward strand.
GAATTCACACTCCATTAAGGGAATGCCTCAGTTGTCAAACAATGATGAAGCACTGCCCATAGAGCATGGGCTGAGAAATTAATTCAACAGCTCTGGATGCCTTTTCATTAGGTGTCTTATATGAGTTGCACCATTGAGCGTTTATGATCATGGACATTTTATTGTCATGTTTCACAGATGACATGCTGCTGAAACCATTTGCTGAGCTGTCCTTGCTTTCACCCTCCTTACAATGAAAATAAACAAAAGAATCCCCACTTCCATCAAAGAATATCCACATGAAACCTGTCAACTTTCATCTAAACTCTAAATCTGTCTAGAAACCAGTCCCTATATTTAACTCTGTAATAATCTAATCAAATCCTTTACAATCACATTTACAACATTTACAACATTTGCAATTCAAATCACATTTACAATCCTTCCATGCTTTCTAAACCACACTGCCTGAAACTTTATAATAAAATAAAATCATGAAAAATATTAGTGGTTCCGCACAGAACACAGCATATTAAGAACAGCCACTGGGTTTTCTATGTGTATTTTGCAGTGCCAGCATTTGACAGATTACAAAATGTTCATACCACCCCCTTTAGATAATCTCTGTGACTGCAGCCTCTGGCTTTTGTGTACGGTGTGTGTTCCAGAGGTCAACTCTGATCTCATCTTCTATTTTCTACGTTCGTTAAGCTCCATTCTGCTAAGCGTGTCCAAATAGGGTAATTCTGTGTTCAATTAAGCAGGGCAGACACAGGACATTCAACACAATGTCAATGAGATGCCACTAAGAGTGAGCTATCAATTTGATAGACAGTCAGAGAGGTGGATAATAAGCTGTTGTACATCCCCTGATTCTGCACCACCCAAGGCCATCCCTACAATTGAATTACACCGGTGCCTTGGTAAGTCACAGCTGATAGGGCCTCATGCACTGCATAAAGCCACCTTGCAGTGAGTGACTGACTATGTTGTATAATTGTGCGGTTGTCTGTAGCTATCATGGCACTGTCTTCCTACCAGCCATGGTCATGAAGCCAGTATAAAGAGACCCACTAGGCCACACAAAGCACTGCAGTTGTCCTTAGGCAAGTGGCCAGTGAAAGAGAGAGAGAGAGAGAGAGAGAGAAAGAGCAAGCGAGGGAGAGAGAGAGAAGTAAAGCAGGGAATTAGGGGGATGGGGTGATTCTGCTATGCACAGTGAGCCAAATATCCCTGGGCCACAAGCCAAGTGGCCAGTCACAAGGATGGCGTGCCAAGAGAATGCCATCCGGCCAGGTTGCACAGCCAGATAAAAAGCTCTGCGGGTTGCCTGTAGCTCAACACAGACATCCCATAATACAACAGTCTCTTCTCACTAACTAGCATCTATCCATAGCGCAGTTTACAGCAATGCACATGTACTGCAATCTCTGAAAGCTAATCACAAAAAAAAAAAATTCCTATGATCTTGAGGTAACGATATCCAGGTGTGAATCCCAAGGTTGGCAAAAAAACAAAAAACAGAAAGGAGATTCAAGGCTTTGAGTTTGTGTAGACACAAAGCCCAGAGCTGACGGACTGACATTTCTGTTGCTGGGCTTAGCTAGTAAGCTTCTGAACAAAAGTTCCTTGGGATGTATCTACCTGCTGTATGTTTCTGACATACTGTAGGCAGTTACAGAGAGATGGATAAAATACTTTGGAGAAACTTTCAGTGTTGCTCAAGGTGACGGACTGCAGGCAACAGTGGTTAGCAGTAAAACTTAGCAAGTTGACTTCTCATCCAACATCCCAGCAGGTTAAAGTAACTGCATTACGGCTGCAACGAATGATTATCTTCATCATTTTTACTATGAGAATAATTTAAGTAATTGTTTAGTCTGACCAAAGCTCCAAAACCCATGGAAATTCCCCCTAGTTTGGAGTAAACTAAAAGTATTTTTTGGTGCAATGTAATGCACTGCAGAAGGCCCTTCCATAGACTGGGCCACAATTTCTTTCTAATGAGTATAGCATTTTCATTACAGAGTAAGCAAGTTACACAGTGAAATGAATAAATTAAATATATTAAAATTAAACTAAATCAAATCGGAACAACAAACAATATTAAGACATTAGTGGTTGTGCTGTATGAAACAACTGCCAGCTTCCCACATATATGTAGCACTTAAGAAGGAGTGTACACTTATGTCATTCATGACAAAATAAATTTCTGTGTTTTAATTACTTGATGAAAATACAAAAAAAGCAGACATAGAACAAGATAAATCCTTTCAATGCATATAAGTACCCTCCTTATTTAATGAGGGACTGTTAGCACTGTGTCAAGGACTTTACCAACTGACAAAAAGCCATCAAACGTAAAAAAAAAACAACCAAAAAAAAACTGCCTACTTCAGGGGTTTTAATTTCATGTTAACAAGTGCTGTTGTGTCAGGTTTAATCTCTGGCAGCACTGCATTAAAGGGCTGTGCCTTTAGCCAGGATTTTTAGTCAGGACATTTACAAAAGTGCATTTTCTTTTTCTTGTGCTGGCTTTCATGGAGTGAGAAAAAAGTGGCAGATGAGTGCCAGGATGATGTCAAGAAAGCAGCTCGAGGATGGCAAGGGAGCAGCAGGAGGGTGTGTAATGACAAAATTGGGAATGACAGAAAAGTGACAAAAGCGAGACAACAGGGTGTCAGAATTGGGAAAAGACCACCTCTTTCTTGGAAGTACACAACCATTTTCTCAACACATTTCTCACACTGAAAGGATTATGCAAAGTAGATATGACTAGAAACAGGTGAAAGCAGAACTGAGTTGCAGCTTGGAAAGTAAGCGGATAGGTGTTTGCATGAGTCAACACTTTGTGTGACTGAAGTAATCACCAAAACCAGAGCCACTGTTACCAGTTGGTTAACTGACTTAATTTGCAAGAACATGGTTCACCACAGAAGAATATACAAGAATAATGTAAACGCCCCTCTTCAAGCCAGCCCAAAAATCATGGCAGCACCTTGAATTCAAATAAAGAGTTCTTTTCCCTTTCTAATAAAAAAAATATATATATATATTTAACGTATATCGTAGTGTTTATTTATTCATTTTTTACATGTTTGCAAGTCAGGATTAGACAAAACTAGCAGATTGCATTACTCCGGTGCTGTTGTTTACTATATTAAAATAGACACACGGGTACAATCTGTCCAGAGAATCCACATATTTTATTGCTGTGGGCAATAAAGGGGAAAGAACCCAATCCTTTTACAATAATTACGGTAAGTATTATTTGGGAGGAGCCCAACATGAGCATTCACCTTCACAAAATAGGTGTTCAAATGCGACCTCCAGAGGTCCAATAAAGGGCAAAGATGATAGAGGACAGTTGTCTGTTGTTTCACTCGAAGCTCTCCTGCTGATGACGGGTGCCAGCTTGGCTAGGCCTTGTCAATACAACTCATATGTTTCATATTTATAACCTCCTCTCCATTTTACCCTAAGAGCCTGTAATGCATTATTTATGCTGCCAAGACAATATATTGAATTTTGCTCTGACACTTCAATAAGATATTATCTGTCCAACTTCAAAGGAGTTTGGAAAATGATAACATTTGTTCAGGAACATCAAACTTATGGTTGTGTTTTAATTTCATCTAAAACACTGATGTGTTTGTTTTTAAGAATTAAACTCCCATTCTGACAATGACAGACAATGACAGGTTGTTTGGTGAGATGTCATTAAACTTGCTTACAACATGTGTCCAAACCCTGTATTGCCTTATTGTCCTTTGTCATGTTTAACATTAAAGATCCATGAATTTTTAATTACCAACAAGATAACAGTTGGGCGTCTGTATTGGCAAAGTGCTATCTTTAGCGCTCAGCTCAGGCAGAGAGGCAAAAAGGTTGGAGGGAAGTAATATGACCTTAATGTGTCAGACCCAAAGACCTCGCCTGGCTCAGCGCCTGTCAATATTACATCAGGATCAGCACTTTTGAAACAGCACAGAGCCTCCCCACCTGAATCTCTGCAGCAAGAGATAGAGAGCTGTCCTTGTTTACTGTTTACAAGCGGTGAGTTGTATTTGCCCCTGATGTGATGCTGTTTCAAGTGTCTTTTTCAAGAACAGTATGCGCGTGTTTCAGGCTGGACACGATAAGGCAATGTCACTATAAGATTTATTGGAAACAGGATATAAAAGGTGGTGCAGCGAATAAGTTGACGTAACTTGGCACATGCTATACATCATGTCCCACTTATCTCTAACCACATCAAATTGCTTGTTAGATATTAAACCACAGGTCCAATTTTAGGATCTGTTCTACGTCATATATTTAAGGTTTGACCTTGGTTAAATTTCAGGTATGTTCCTTTAATGCATATGTTATCTCCTAAAGTAATTAGAACACAAGCAATCTGGTCACCTTTATATTCACAGAAATGTGATGTACCCAAGCTGGAGCAGTGTATTCATTTCAAGACCAAGTGACACACATGGACAGATTATGAATGCTAATGGTCTTATAGCCAAGGTCTCAGTGATGCACTGTGTTTTCTTGTGCTCCTATCAATTTAACATATCTAATATATCTTGTTGTTAGCAAGCACCAAATGCCTTAGATGAAAATCTAGCAATATTTATGTGGACACAAAATGTTTTATAAATATTGCTTTTGATCAGCCTGAAAGATAAGGATGCACTTGATTTGGGGTTTTTAAGGCTCCTTGACCAACTGAAAAGCCAAATGTTCACAGTCCAGTTAAAAACAGGGTGAAGCAAAATAAAAAAAAGATTTAAAAAAATATCTAAGATGTGAATTCACAATCTCCTATAAATAATCAAATACACAGCACACACAATAATCAAATCAAAACTGAATACTGATTAGCTTCACACACAAATCACTAGTTCTTCTCGCATCAAAAACCTCCACTCAGTCCACTGAGTCCAGTATTATGACAGTTGCCTGAGAGAAGGTTAACTGTGTAAATATATGTGAACTTATTTATTTGCATTACCATGTGAAAATAAATGAAAACAGAATGTGGGACCTATAAGACCTTAATGTATGTGAATGAATACCTACACTGTAATTCAACACTGCACCTCAGAAACTTGTATGTTTACCAAGACCACATATCGATAGAGATATAAAGTCTCTGCCGGAGTAAAACATGAGTCTAAGGCAAAGATGCCTGCGGCTGCAACAACCCCTCCCCACTAAGTATTAAAACAAATAACATCTGCTTCTGTTAACACCACTGCAGCTGTGTTGATACCTCCTAATCCCCAAAGAATATAAACCCACACCGGCAATGTTTCCACAACTGTCACAACTGTTTCATCAACACAAAAAGCATTTGTTTGTGCTCACCCCCCAAATTTTTTTTTTTTTTTATTACAATAGACATCTGAAACACTTTATTGTCTGCAATGTGGCAACAAGTTAGTTGCCTTTTAAAATTATTGCCATGTTCCCACACAGCTGTTGTTTGGTACAACTTAGAGTTATCACAGTGGCAGACTAAAGGTAAAGTTTACAGATGATGCCAAGCAAACACATTTTTGGTGTTAGCGACAGTTGTAGACCTATTTCATTTTGTCTGGTCACACAGTTTACTGAAAAAAGCTAATCCATATAGCAAGTTGCTCTGAAAGTGCATACATATAGTATATATAATATAACTTACAAACCGTATGTTTGATATCAGACTACATCAGGAAACTCGTAACTGTTCTAAGGCTCAATCTTGGTTCACTTACCTGAGCCACCAAGGTTACTCAACCCTGACCTCCATTTTTACAATCTCTAAAGCATGTGGATATTGCTCCTGCCACCATCTGGCCACAATAGTTTTCTTTGGAATTCACTGTCATCCATGTTCAACACTGAAATAATTTAATGTGTGTGAATCCCAGCAAAACTAATCTGTGATAAACTCGCCTCTTCCATACCAGCCAGTTAAGTGTGAAATATTCTGGGCATCAGATATGATAACCTTTACTGGCATTTTGCAGCATCCAACCTCAGAATACCACAAGGCCATGTTTAAAAAGTAAGGTGGAAAATATCTCTGTGTTGTGATGCCCACCGCTGATTGCACCTCACTGAGCATTCACCTCGTATTTGTGATGCACTTCGGTGCCTCAACAAGCAGTGAGATCCCAGAGCACTCTGTAAATTGGACAATCAGTAATGGTATTTGATGGCATTAAGAGTGGAGATGAAAGGAAGGACACTTCAGTTATCAACAGGATAATGGGGCTGCTGCCTTGCACTTTGTGTCCAATGAAATGGGATTCAGTTCATTATCCTTGCCATTAATTAGGCCACCCTTTCAAGGAGAAAGGGGTTACTCTTCATTGACATTACACCGTATTATACTGAATAATTGGCCTCAAGAAATTTTGGTTGTTTTGTTTTGTTGTTGTTGTTTTTTTGCATTTAAATTGCCATGCCCTTTAAAAGTGGAGTGACCACACAAATAAAACCAGATAAATCGATCTGTACAATTGAAAATATGAAAACTATTTAGCAGCTGCATTTGAAACATACAACTTTGACTAACTTTTTCATAATTAGTCAAAGTCTCTCCTATACATTGGTCTAACCTCTTGATGCTTGAAGTAGCATGCTATCATGCCGAGGTGGCATGATCCATTGACATCATGCAGCCAGTCTTGGCTGCTGTGCATTTAACTTTTTTTCCTTACTGCTGCGACTGGTGTGACTTCCCAGCTGAGATTTCTCTAGCTTCCTCCTGACAGCCATAACTAGCTCACTTGACGATATAACCCTAAAAATCATCACGATACCACTAAAAACTTTTCAAAATCTTTTCAGGACAACAGTTTGATACACAAGAGGATGTGGAAAAACAAAAAAAAAAATCAAAAAACAAAGGGCTGTGCATTTGTTCCATTTCAGTTCAGTTTGACAATGTTCATGCCTGAAAGCCATACAGACATTATCAAAATATAAGAACGCAGTCTTCTGCATGAAAGACCAGACTAAATTGTGGAAAGGTTGCAAGAGTAAATTCTGAATAATGTGCTGTAGATCTAAATGTATCAGGTTTTTACACTCAAGAGTCAAGTGATAATCCTTATTTTCACCTGACTGTGCAAGTGCATTAGCTAAAGGCAAAAAACTCTTCATGCAAATTATACCCTTTCTTGTCAGTTAAACCAACATGGGCTACACCAAAGCTGAATGTTAAATTTGAGTTGAGTGAATTTCCAGCATAATGTGACTCATGTTTCAAATTGAAATGCGCATATTCCCCATGTTAAGTCTCATATAGTTGTACAATGAGATATAATGTTCTTTTGGGGAGTGCCCATGTGATGGACAGACATGGCAATTATAATAATGAAAGGCTCTTAGAGGACCTCGACTCCTCCATTCTGAATCCACTGATGTGCAGATACACAGTCCCAAGTGGACTGCCAAACATGGGAGAATAATTTGATTTTATTATCATCTACCAAAAGGGGGACCTAAAGGTGTGTGCTTCAAACGCTCCCTTTATGTCTTTATTATTATGAGATAGCACCACTGGCACGCTGGTACACAGCCTAATGAAGAAAGATGCAAATGAAATTAAAGATAAATCTTAAAGTTGCTTTAGTTTGTCCTCTGCAGACTGACGCAATTCATTATGAATTATCTGACAAGTTAGGTGTTATGTCAAATGAACACCACAGATGCTCAACAATGTTTCAAACTTAACACCACAAGGATTGTGCTCATTGTTTGCTTGATTGTTTTTTTTTTGTTTGTTTGTTTTTTTATCTGTTCTGCAACAAGCCTTTCTGCCAACCCCAGGTCACATTATATCTTAATTTGGCCGCATGACAGAATCATATTATTGCTGAGAAAGATGAGAGCAGCCATAGGCAAAAAAAAAGAGGCAGACTGGCTTAAGATTCGCCGCTATATGTCAAGACTAAAAAGATGTCTCAAAGGCCATCACATATTTCATCCATGACTGCATCTGTGTAAACTTACAGTATTTTTTATGGCCTAAATTAATGTAATGATAATAAAAATGTCACATCTGAACTACCACAATAAACAAATTACGTGGTCTTTGTAATCTAAGGGTAAAAGATGACTAGGTACATATTTGTGCCCATTTACGATGGTCCCTAAATATGAGAACAATCGTAAGGATAACTACATTTCTGTGATGCTATTAGCAAGCATGTTAAATATGAAAGTTACATTATACAATGACAGAAGGACAGAAAATGTGTTCATTCAATGAAATTCAATCTGCAATGTTATTAAACAATTAAAATCTATGCAAATACACACTACCAATTTGTGTTGAAGTGATGTGTGAATTAAGAGTAAACAAGTTACAAAACTATCTATGTTTGAACATCTGCCCTTTATATGCACTCTGCATCTAGGAAGCAGGGACATGGTCAGGCCAGCACCTTGCAGGGTACTGTAGCTCTGCCATCAGTGTGTGAGTGAATGAGAGGCAAACTGCACAGCACTTTGGATGAAAGTACTTCATAAATGCAGCCATTTGCTATTTGACATTTTGCAGGCGAACCTCACATCTAAAGAGCTGCTGTTTCTTGAAAACTTGTCCATGATGGAGATGAAGAGAGGCAGTTCAAACTTCCTTTCACAACAGACTCAGGACGACAATTTTCCCAGCACAGATATTAAAGAAAAGACTAGAGGAAAGTATTCTACATTTTAAAGAAAACCGTAAAGGGAAAGTTGTAGGTTCCACTATAATGTGAGAACAGTGTCTTAATGCTCATGTAAAGACTAAAATCTGTGAACTTTACATTTTAGAACAGTTCTCTAATTACGAAACTCTCCACCTGCACCAACCCATCTGGCATGGGTCACTGTAGCAGACTATTCTAATGGCCCATAGATCCTTAGGGCAACATACCAGTATGTTTTACTGGCACGGTCAGCCAGTTCTGGTTTGGTTATGTTACTGCTGCTCTTGTCAAAAGCACTGAAATGAAGAATACATTTACATTCCTGACCCCTCTGTCAGTTCAGTTGCTACATTTATTCCACTAAATGGTGGTGAATGAATGCACCACACCACATTTCTATACTATTTGAATTTTTTTTTTTTTTTGAGAACTATGTGCCAACGGGGTGAAACAGTTGAAAGTGTCCTAGTTGTTCTATACACTGTGCAGCCTTACACCCCCTCATTGTGTGTACCTGAGCAACATATGCCACTGTGTATAAAAAGAGTGTCACATTTGACACCTAAACTGCTCTCCCATAGCACCGCAGTGTAAAATAATTTGCTCTCTCCCAGTGACAGGTGTGTAGCCTTTGCATATGGCATCTGCGAGCACTTGACATCACTATTCCTAGAACGGTTGAAATGATAATTGATCGATAAATGATAAATTAGTTTTAGAAAGAGAGGGAATTAGAAAACTGGGAATATTTCACTAGCTAATCCTTCTGCAGTCCTGCCCATTCATCCATTCTACTGCAGCCTTGCAAATGTGTGTGTACGTGTAATGAATCCTCCACAGCTACAAATAGTAAAGCTATTGTCAAGACAGAACCTGAAAAAAAATGTGTTCAGTTGATTCAGACAGTGGTGGCAAAATAAACAGCACATCTTCACTCAAACTTTAACCTGCCTTTTTTTTAAATTCTCTTATTTGCAACAAACTATTTGGAAATAAAATACAGGATAAATAACTACATGGATAAATAAATGTTTGTGACTAATTGTGTGCTATGAATTAGTATTATTTTCATTAATTATGTTTCCATTTTGATCATATGGATCACCGTTGCCTCCTTTAGTGGTATTTCAAAAATGCACAAATATGTGGTGCCATTAGTCATCTCATTTGTGGGCTCATAAGTTAATGGTAGGCTCCTAATGATACATAATTCGCCTAAATAATTTAACTATAGTGGCAAAGCAAAGACATTTAACACTTCTATTTGTCATAATAATTAACTGATATATTGTTCTTCACTTACTCTATCAGTGTAATTTCAAAAAGCACAGTCACAGTGATACATGTCTTAATAGAAAACTATGCTTGCAACAGACTGTTGAGAGGATACTGTATTGTTTGCATATACGTTTAGTGCTTATCACGCCAAGGCTTATTTGATAAAATTCCATTAGCTCACCTACAAATCAGTGTGTCGGTGAACATGAAGGATGTGTAATTCAGAACCAATGAACTGCAGCATTGAGCAAAGATCAATGTTTCAGAAAGTGCTGAGGGAGAAAGATGCATCCTTAGTTCAGTCAAGAGCCAGCCATCCACTCCTCTGCTGGTGAAAATGATAAGTTACATTTGCTGGTTGCTTATATAAAAGGTCATGTTCTGAGCATGTTTGTTTCTAGAAGAAGAATGTGCATTGCTCAGTGCCCAGCAAATGAGTGTAAAACCTGAACATTCATACATCTAACTCTGATGGACAGCAGCATGAGGCTGCTTCCTATTTTCTTTCCTCTCTTGCCTCAGTGATTTTTTTTTCTTTTTCCACAGTACCTGCTGTGAGAACATAAATGAACTTGACGAGGATTTACACAAACCTGCACATACCTTAGCCTACTGTGATACATAAGTCAGACTACCAGGCCTCTGAAGGTCATGCAATCCATCTCAACTTTTGCCTTTCCTTCTCACTGGTCTCTATACATTGCATCAACTTTGTTTCACTTGTCCTCTAGTGCCATTGATCCAGGAGGACATTTGAAGGAAGGGCATCTTTAATTGTACACAAAAAAAAAGCTCCCTGGACGGTTCCCCCCCTAGCCCGCTGCTGGATGGGAAGGGATTAATTAAGTACATCTACAACAGAGTTGACTGTGCAAGCAGTCAGTGATTATCTGTGATGGGTCTTGAGACCCAGGAGGGGAAATGGCTGCATAGCTGTGCAACTGACAAAATGCTGGCAACTTCTAAGCACCACTGCGTGTTAGTCCAGTGGTAGATTTGTCCCATTTCCCTTTGTTTGGAAGATTATGTGCCATTAAAATGCTTTATAATAAGTTCAATTTAACTGCCATCAAATAACTCTGCTACTGGTGTGTTAATGTGTGCATGAATTACTGATAAGTATACCTTTTTGGGGATCTCTGTGTGTAACCCATGTAATTGTACCAAAGCTTAATGTGGTTTTAATTTAAGGTTTGAAACAAAATTCAAGCCAATGACAAAAGACACTGTGTTAGATGTCCAATATTTATGATCCCTGACCTTTATATATTAGGTAAAGAAATCAACAAGGTAATCATCATACCTATGGAAAACACTGCATTAGAGTCATATTTTTATTGCCAATGCACTGTAATAGTAATCTTATCTAATCTAAACCATATGGTAAGTTCTAAATGTGTGTTATCTTGTACTATAGTCTTACAGGTTGTAAAATTCTCTGTTGCTGTTAATGTCATGTCATGACAGTCTGTCCTAATAAAACAGACAGAAACCAGACACCACGGCTGAGCGCATGTTAACGTCTGTCCTGCATGATTTATAACAAATCATTGTATTCCAACTGCTTTGATTCTCTAGGTGCCTGTCAATCTGCATTTGCTCAAAAATATTTCATTGCTCTCATGGCGCCAGAATGATATGGCCTTGAAAGTATTACCCCACATTCCAAACGCTCGCAGTAATTCAAACCTCTGCATAAACTAATGTTGTTTGACAAGCTATATGATAAGATTCACTTTATTTCCTTTTCCTACTTTTCCCTTGTTTTTATTCTCAGAACATTATGCCTGTGGCAATATCACAATATTTCACCTTGAGAGAGGCATTCTGAAAAAGACAAAAATGAAATTTCGCAAGATGGACGATTTTGGCCTGCAAACCACCTAAAACTCACATACCTTAACGTGAAAAAATGAGGATGGTACCCTATCAGTGGAGGATGACTTATTACTGCAAGGCAGCCTATAGACAATCTGTCCCGTGGTATAATGTGTGTGTAAATGATAATGTTAAAGGTTATTGTCATGCTTCGCTGGTGACTCAAAATACATTGCCTCTCTGGAAGCTGGCTGATCATTAACTCAAGGTGTCAGGAGACACGCATTTGCTCAGTGGCATTCTCCAAAGCCAAAACGGTATGTAATGCTTTCCATCTAGAGGAAGGCACAGAAAAAATGCTCAAGTTGTCTGATGTATATCAGTGAAACAATCTCTTGAATATCTTAGGACTTTGCTTTAACCTTGATACAACTGTTTTTTCTTGTCATGTCTTTTACTACTTGTGACTTTCAGTGCTAGTCATTCATCACATGGGGACCAGTGTGGTATTTCACAGTACGTGTCTTACTATCATTGATCTCATTGCAACTATGTCTTGTGTGGATACAGGAATTAATGGAATTGAATTTGAATACAGAGGTCTATGCTGTATGGAAAGATTGATTTAATTTCTAACAGGGGCACATCTAAACATAGAACTCTGACAAAAAATGTATTTGTCAAAATCAAAGGCAATAATACAACACAGCAGACAGAACCAGGGACTTGTAATTACAGAACACAATGTAGCTTTGAGTTTGACCTTACAGGGGTGATGAATGGTGCAAGTCCTATCCATGACATACAAGCAGAGAGTCATCAATGTTTGTGGGCAACTGCAAGGTATGAGGTAATTAATCATGCAACATGGGGCCCGGTCCTGATTTTAATTAACGGCAAAACACATGTTCTTGCCTGTCTTTAGGGAAGAGGGAAAGGACTGCTCTGAGCCGAACTCTCTCGGCTTTTACAATATTTATGATCTGACCACTGCAGCTTTTTGACTGCAATCTGTTATACTTGACTGAGAGCTGTCTACACAGGCAAGAAAGGAGAATCTCTAAGGCCTGTACAGTTTGTGCTGTTTCCAGAGAGAACGGGGGCAACAATTTCAAGTCAAAGCAATAAAAAGCATTTGGCAAACAGCAAAGTGAACTATCAACTATTTGCAGCATCTCCTCTTAAGTTACAACTGAGTCGGCCGTAACCAAAACAACGTTGCAACAATGTCACCTAGGCCATTATTTGAATTAAGTGGAGAGAAAGTCACTACTACACTGTGATAGAAATGAAAGACCTACAAGTACAGTGTGCATTCACATGTGAACAAGCTAACATATAATGCATTCTTTTTTTTTTTTTTTTTTTAGTGTTTCTGTCCATTATCACGCTCATAGTTCTTGATTTTTATTAAAGTTGGAACAGCTGCATCTCACATAAAATATCATATAATAAATAATAGATAACAAATTGCATCTGTATAGTATTCACCTGTATAGTATGTTCTTAATACCTATTTAACTGTACATTCTGTCCATAGAACACTCA
>JBBMJY010000013.1:2421239-2461158 GCA_037833715.1 Toxotes lorentzi
AACTGCATTTCGTTACCCTGTCCTTGTACATGTGTAATGACAATAAAGTTGAATCTAATCTAATCTAATCTAATAATAATAAATAAGCCGTGCCGGTGCCAATTCCCAGTGATGCAACAGCCTGCAGATCTTGGCAAAATGGAAGAGTTCAGGTTTTTTTTTTTGGCATGACTCAAAAACTGCCCTGTTCATTTTGTTATTCTGGACTTCAATTAAATTAGGCTGAAAGGTGTTAATCCTTAACACCACACGATATATAAATGAATGTTTTGATATGGCCAGTGCAGCTGCTCTGATGGGACATGATCTATCCTCCAGCAAAATCCTCTCTACAAAAAGATAGCGGCCTGTTTAACACATTGATTTATCACTGTGGAGCTTCACTTGACGGTGCACTTTTCAAACAGAACTACATTACGGTGGGTCAACTCATCACATCTATATAATCATTCATGTCATAGTATTCCGGCACAGACTGTGAGTATTCCTGGAAGCACTGGGATGCCTCCCAGCCATGTTGTAGGTTAAGTTACAGAGCCAAGGGGATAATTGTATCAAGAATGAAGGTGTTTCACATAGCTACTCTGACACCTGTCTGAAATACAGGCAGCTCGGCAGCTGGAGGAACAGAAGGCCTTGATATGAAGAGAAAGTAGATGCTCCTCGGTTGGATGACCCCAAAGCTTGAGCCAAATTATTTACAATCAAAGCTCCATGTCATATCTGTTTAACATTCAGTATAGGAGTTACATGCTGCCATGGTGCTGAATGTCAATTGGAAAGACATTCTGTTCTGAGAGCAACCAGTAAAATTCTGGCAACTTGAAAGTTGTGAGAAATGTGAAAAGTAATAGAAGGCAGCAGATGTAGGACTTTCACAGGGCACTGAGGTGCCAAGATGAAATGCCTTGACTTTTGTTGTCAAGATGCACCAAATGTTATTTTATCAAATTATCTGGCAATGCTACCACATGCAAGCTAATCAACCTTGAAGAGGATTATTTATCAGCCATACATCTCTACATATAATCATGCACATGATCAAAAAACATGAACCCCCGACCCCTCCACTCCCCAGCATCAAGTTATTTGTTCCTTTCTCTATATGATGACATTCATGATTCATGCATATATTCATACCTTCTTGATATACTGTAGACAGGGAAAACTAGCACAAGAAAGAGAGAGGGAAGGATAGATGCACAGAGACAGTGAGAGAGAGATTATGCTCTCCTAAGTAAAACAAGTCCGGCAGCACAGAGGAGAGTCCCGTGATAACACCAGGAGTGATGACCTCAGGGCTTTAAGCTGCTGGTTCATGCTCCCGTGACTTAAATCAGACGAAGAGAAGACAGAGTGCAGAAAGAAATTTCCAAATATATTCATTTTTTGGATTTCAAGATTTTTTAAAAACTAGAGTTTCCTGCCAGATGTCTGGTCGGTAGGTATCTATTAAAACCGGGATAAATAGAGAGCTGAAGTCCTGAAGTCACTGTCTGGCAAGGTTTTTTGTCCCCACAAGCCTCTGTGACTCCATGCAGTCCCTCCTTCACTACTTCTTTAACTGATCTTTCTGAGAAAGTGAAATGTGTTTTTGTGGATCAGTGGAAGTTGAAATTTTTGTGGTTATAGCAAAGTTAAACAACGATAACGGCAGCTTCCATCTGCTTGTTGGGATCATTACACAGGGTTAAGGTACCCTGTGGGGTTTTTGGCCACTAATGGTACTGTGGAACAGTGTTTTGTTAAGTGGGGTCCGGTAAGAACTGCATTTCTATATATGTGCTCGACCACCACATACATGAAAATACAATGTATGTCACAAGCACATTCCTGCCAACTGCAGACGGCCATAGCTTTTAGTTCTGTTGTTGCACACATGAGACTTGAGGCCTGAGATTTGTATCCTGATTTGTGGCCTCAGCTGTTTTGCTCCAGAAAGCACTGTCTATGAGGTACACATGCCAGCAACAGGAGAATGTGGTGGGATAATTTCCATTCTTTGGTATGGAGTCGTTTGGCTGTCCTTGATCTGCTCTGGAACTGAGGGCAGCAGGTGGTAGATGAAAGTGGAGAAAGTAGAAAGTAACAGGATTAACAGAATAAAAACTGAAAATGTAAACATAGGTGAGGATCTTTCTTGGTGAGCAAAGCCCAAGGTTGAAAATGGATTTTCTTCAGAGTTGTTTTCACTTAACAGGCAAGTCAAATAAATACTGGATGATGGAAATAATGGCTGTGCTGTATCTAAAATGCAACCACAAAGTACGACCCTAAACTAATCAAAACACTATGTGCAAACTTTGCTTGTCCCGAGACATTTAAATAAGGCTTTGAAAACGTTTTCTGAGCCTTAATGAGTAACTTAACATCAGGGTGAAAAGTAATGTCACAGTGTACTGACCACACCTGGGAACACACTTCCACATCACTGCAGCAAGGTGAGACAATAACCCACACCTCATCAAGTCCTCATCATACATTACTATTTATGGAAGTCGAAACTGTATGTAAACCGAAACTTAACCAGGATTCAATAACAACTTGAACTGATTAGCAGAACTGGAATCAGAATCAACAAAATCCAAACCTGACCCCCGCTGTTACACGGTGTTTGGCGCCACATCATTTACATAAATATTGTCAATTTTGAAAATGATTACCTATGATAAAATGATAATGAGTGCATTGAACCATTAAATGTACTGTCATGGAGCATGCCATTCCCAAGATGCTGAAATAAAGCCTTGCATCAGCATTATAAATAAATTGCCACTTCTTATGAACTTACAGCTTTATGCATAGTGTTGGTTTGCTGCAGTGGGATAACTGTTTTGGATTTTCCCATTACCCTATGCAAAATTTAGCTATTAGCACTAACCACAATTCATTCTGCGGAACATATGAAAGGGGCTGTTGCAATTCATTAGCATAATATGGACACTCATCATGCATCAATCTGTGCCCATTAACACCCCATGCACCCCCCACCCAACCCGAGCCACTTACCCCTCCCAGCTCACAACAGTAAAGTGACCAATTGTGAGGACAAATACGATTCCTCTGCTCATCCAGTCTGAAACTGGGATGTTATGGCAGATGGTAGAGTGGGGGAGAGGTACATGACCCGGCATACTGATGAAACTAAACAGGATCTAAGCATGAGAGGGATAATGGCAGAGAGAGACGGTGCCAAAGGTGAGAACGACGTTGGAAAAAGGCAACAATTTACATCGCGGCATACAGTTTAACAGCACTGGCTTTATTTTACATTATTTGATTATCTAGATTAAATTTGTTAATCTCTGTCTGCGGTCTCATTCCATCGGTTACACCCCTATCACATCTGGCCCAACACTGGCATCAGGGCCTTGCGAGAGACACCACTGCACAGATGAAATTCAATAATGCAGTTTTAGGGCTTGAGTAGAATCTAATTTCATGCTAGGCCACTCATAAAATTGTTGTATAAGCTATTGTAATTTCAAAAATACCATCATCCTTTTTTACATAGCTCGCAGAAACACTCTGAACACCCTGTATGATTCTCAACCTGATTACAAAGAATTTCCATGCAGTCTGTAGTGCTCTTAAAACAAATTCTAATACATGGGCTACATTGTTTTTATTTACAGCAATATTCTTTTTTTATGGTTTAAATAATCAACTTTACAGAAAATGATTTATTTATAGATACTATAACCCTAATTCTGTAAGCAGAGGTGAAGCCCTCTAATGATACTCTACAGTTCTGGGATATCATCTTGTTGCTTTTGTGTTACGGATGTGAAAGCAGCATGTGCACAGCAGTCCACTGTCAGGGTCTACACTGGATCAGTTCAGCCACAACATTGAAGTGCACTCTGAAGCCTTTTGACAGAGCTCACAGCCCGCTACACAATAAAGCAGTGACATTCAATCTCACTTTTTCCATTCAAAGATCCTGGTTCTCATCCTAAATCAAAAGAGAGCCTACCATCCTTAGGCCCCAGTGTTAACGAAGTCTTAGGCCATATCATTATTTTTACTATATCTGGGTCTGGTCTGGCAACATTTCACAGATGGTCTGCTCATATACCTTATGTGAGAAAAGATCCAAAAAAGGCTGCAACACTTTCGTAACTTGACAGTAACAACAGACCACAATCCCTCTTTTTGTGTTAATTAGAATCAAAAGATAAAACATAACAGTCATATTCTGTATTCAAATAATAGTCTGAAGTAAACACACAGTAAGAAGCTACTTGAACTGATTAAAACTGAAACATATCTGTTCCATCAGACACTGCAACACATCAAGGTAGACAACCAACCAATTTCCTGTCACTCCTCTAGTAAAGGATTATTACCTTGTTGTGATCACAGTTGCATTTGTAAGATATTAGTATAACTCTGTCCGTGAAGCTGTTTAGACAGCTCACCTCAACCTTCATACTGGATGCAACAAAGGCTGGACTGCTGCTAACATACCATACATGGTGCAAACAGTTCTTACATCATATCAAAATGAAATCCATGTGACAACATGCCCTGCCACCACTTCCACTCTTTGAACAACAGGATCTCTAGTAGCTGTAAATATGTACAGGAATGGGAAGATAGATGACCAACAATTTTATGGAAAAAGTGTTGAAAGTTCACGGTTTGTTTTGGACACAGCAGTCTGTTCAGGGCAGTTTAGAAAATATTTTCTAGACAGCACTTTGTCATGAATCACATTTACTGCAATAAGCAAAGTGTCCATCTACATCAGTGAGTCATGATGAAGTACCCTTAAGCAAGAAACTAAGCTGTTTTTGATCACTCATGTTAGACACTCTGGACAAGGACATCAGCTTAACGCCTGGAAATGCAAATGTGTATGATCCAGAAATACACAAACAGAACACTCATTAGGCAAGAAAGAAAAGTTTATTTATAAAGCACAGTTTAAACACAAAGGGAACTGAAAGAGCTCAAATTGCACATATTGCAAAAAAAGTTATTAAGAAATACAGCATTAGACATTAATTCAAGGAGCTGGCTCTTAGATCAAGGAGGAAACAATGTTTTTGAATATGCTTGTTCACTTGAAATTCAGAAATTCTAGTGAGCTTGAATCAGAGGTTTTAATTATGAAAGTGCTGCCAGTCTGTACACTGAGGTACTCAGCGAGATCAAAGTGAATTGAAGACCCACCTACACTCTCATTTCAGATTATTCATTTCAGTTATTGAGTAAAATTGCTGGAGTAAGCAGTTCCTCTGCTCCAAATCAGAATGTGTGTGTGAGGAAGTGTTTCGACAGTCTCTAAACTTCAGCTACTTTAGAAATTGTTATACAACAAAACATTTGAGGAGACACTCCTCAAAACATCACTGCACTGTAATTACAGATCCCCTACCCCAACCCACCCTTTGAACAGAAGTAACTGTGTCTGGCTCTCAAAGTATGTCGCACCACGGAGATCACTAGAGGCCAGAGGAGGCTGCTCAGTCAATAGAGTTAAACACCGCCCGCGAGATTAAGGGTCGGTTGTGGAATACTAATGGTAACCATAATTAGGAAATTAAAACTCGTGATAAGTTGACTGTTAAGTGGAGGGACTGGCTAGCGGTGAGTCACTTAGTGATTCGTTAGCGTGACCTTGGGCTGGCAGAGTAATGAGGGTCCTAAAATTAACTGGCAAGAAAATTCCTAGAAGATTAATTATCAAAACAACAAAAATACCTAGTGTTTTGGACACATCTTCCCTCCATGGTCCATCCATCCAATTAATTTACTGTAAGCTGCTGTATCATCTCTGAGGACAGCAATCTGCGCACAATAATGCAATAACAGAGTTTTGTTTGGAAACATAATTGCTCTATAGATAGCCCAGACCAGACCAGAATGTAATTACACCCTAAAGAACTGTGTTCACCTGCTACCACTGTATGTGCTTTGAATAAGGAGATCTGGTGCTTATGACCATATTTTCAGCATAGAGATTACTCCAGGCATGACCCCTCTGCAAGGCCAGCATTTATGAGGTGGCAGGGGTGAGCCCTTTGTAGCTGCCGTGTGGACTGGTCTGTGAGGCGTGCAGTTGGGGGATATCTGTCTCAGATCTGTCCTATCAGCACATTGCAAAAAGACAGCAACACCAGTGTGTGACGATCACAGCTGGAAAATGAAAAGTGCTGTGAGGCAAACAAACTCCATTAATACATATAGCTGCACGGAGCACTCGATGGACACAGATGTCAGAAAACATTGATTCAGATGGCTTTTCTTTTTTTTTCATTATTATTATTGACTACAGACCAGTGATGCCTTTGGAAACTTTTTCCATGGTTATGTTCTCTCGAAGAAGACCCACTGAAAACACCACTTTACATTTGGGACACAATCTAATTACTTTCCAACTTACTTATATACTCATTTACTTACTTACTGTCTTACATCGGGGTTCTCTATAATAAATGAGGACACAGATGCGTTATCTTGTATTTACTCCAGGCGTTTATCCCAAAAATAACATTCTCTCGTTCCTTCAGACTTTGTAAATGTGTACCAGAGGACATATTTGAAAATCAAATCACAATAAACTCAAGAGATAAAATTAACCCATTTCGTTCGGGAGGGGCAGTTTTCTCTGCTATTGCCATGGTTTTTGTTGCCAGGGAATAAATTTGACACACAGTGTCCTTCTGCTCCAGCTGGCTGGCTGCCCAGAGGGCCACTGTGTCTTCTGCGATTAGTCAAAAGTGAGAAATGCAATTAAAATGGCAGGTAGCTGCTTCTTCTTGTTACGACAACTGAAAAGAGATGTGTGGTGTCACAGGCTGTGGTACATCCACCGCTGCAGACTCTCTGTCTCCTGAGAGGACGAGCAGTACTTCTGGAGGACTTCACTGTGTTTATCCCCAAATGGGGTTGTGATTTCCTTGTTATTTAATCTGCAAGTCAACTGAAATTTTTAAGCTTTGAAAAAAATGAGGTTTTCTAGAGTTCACAGGCTATAAATGTAAGATGGCACAGTTAAAGCCTGATAAGTTGTTAGTGCTTAGTCTAGTGCTCATACAGTACGAGTAATGTCTTCACTATCAATTTATGCCACACAGGTTATACCACCCATTCCTCCGCTCAAGTGATATTTGAGCTTAGCTTAGCTTAGATGTGCTTAAAGACTGGAAACAAGGTGAAACAGCCTGGCCTTGTCCAAAGGTAACAAAATCCACCTCCCAGCTCCTTTAAAGCTCGTGACTGTCACAAAAACCAAAGTGGAAAAGCACCAATTTGTTTTCTTGTGTGCTCAATCATTTCCTGGGCTGGAGGGGTGATTTCTAGTCATTATGCAAGCAAACTACCTGCGTATCTAACAAAGAGATGTGAGAGTGATACTGATCTTCTCTTTTAACTCTGCAAGAAAAGAAATATGCGTATTGTCAAAAACATCAAACTAGTCCACCAGCAGTCTGAGATTTCACAAATCATTAAAAGCTATTAAAATATGAGTCCCTAGATCCACCACTAACATAAACTCATCAACATCAGCTGTCAAGCTTGCATGTGGTAGATGAACTCCATGTCATGTTAATTTGACAAGACGGCAGCATCAGTCATCATAACCTCCCATCAAATTCCCACTGACAAGGTGGGAAGCTGTACCATGTTGCATGAATGCATTGTCAATGGCGAGCTGAATCGATGCAGACAGTCTTCAGGCAGGGTGAATGATGTTCTGGTTGACAGAGCTGCACTTGGGCGTCTAATATTTATAAGCAGGCGAAGCCGTCATTTCTTATCGGGACTCTATTGTCATCTATTAAATCTCTCAACCTTTCACCAAATGTGTGCTTTAAGAGCGTGAGGAAAACATCTCTGTCGCTTTGTCTCTGTTTGAATAACTGCTTCAAGTTCACACCCCGTCTGTCTCGGGCAGCCTCGCTCTCTCTCTTGCATTCACAGAGAAAGCCTCTGTAGCCTGTTTGTTAGTCTAATATACAGAGTGCTTCTCAGTGGGAAAGCAGTTGTGACAGTGCAGAGTTGGTTTGACCTCTGAATCCTGTAAGCCACACTGAATGTACTGTACAGTGACACACCTCAGTGCTCATGCTCCTTCCACTGCCCTGTAGACAGGCTCAACTCCTCATGTGATATGAGGAGTAGTGTGTGTCCACTCTATGTGGCAACAGTACACTGTAGTCACAAATGAACTGAATAGATTTCATCATGTGATTTCTTTGTGAACATCAGACACATTTTATTATTATAAAACGTCCCCTTCATTTAATTTAACCTTTATTACTTTTATTCATTCCGATTCACGGTGGCCTTTTTTGGGTGTTCTCAATCTAACGTGCTATTTTTTGGTTCTGCAATAACCTAATGTTTCCACAAGGGTCGACGCTTCATCTGATCCTCCCACAACTAAAGCAGCATTTGAAACCATGGCAAACAACATTGGCTGCCCATGTCCTTCTCTTAACTACCATGTATTTCCAAGATGCTTTTTTGTTTTCAGAGCAAATGTCAAACACAAAAAGCTCACAAATTGCTTTAGAACTCATTGTATTGTGTAACCTTTCAAAGAGCAGGTTCATACTGCGATTCGAAATGCTTTCCAACAGTAATTATAATCTAAAGCAATCATGGAAAGTTTACTATTTTTTTCCAATCAGAAAATCAAACCAAGAAGACAAACAATGGACAGCAAACTGAACACAAAAGACTGCATGTCCAACGGGCCTGAATCTCTCTTACCCTCTAATTTTAGACTGGTCATAATGACACACTTTCACGTTTGACATGAACAATTTACAACCTCTGCTTTATGGTAATGGTACACTCACACACATCATTCTGGTCATTGATAAACTGTGGATAAAATTAATTGTCTTTAGAGGCAACATACACCTACATCAGCTAAAGAAGCTACACAGTGTACACATGCAGGCTGTGTCCCAGAACCATAACGGATTCACTTTAAAGCAAAAGAGTGGGCTGCTGTGATCTCTTTAGTGTTTATATCCTCTCAATATGGCTATGAATCACTTTTTAGTGACCCACCAACCACCGAATAAAAACCTGAGATCTGGTCTTACAAAGAGGCTTATCTGCCACTGTTCTGAATTTTGTCCCTGCCCTTTGAATCATTCACAAATCCCCCACCCATAGTAACAGAAACACAGTGTTCATTTTGTTGTTCTGCTTTAATTTTCCCTGCCTCTTGTGACTTCATATATATTAGAGGAGTCTTCACTGTACTATCTTGGTATTGCCATGTGAGCGAACTGTAATTTCAGTTCTAAATTTAATTAGCATTTCAAACGCATAACAATCCCCTCTGCCAATCCACGTCTCATTAGTGGTCTCTACTGAAAAAACTTGAAGTTGCTTCATTAACATAGGTTCATTCCTCTGAGTTCCCTTAGCTCTTGTTGATGCTGTTTCTCTTCTGGTGTTAAACAGAATTAGAATACCATTAGTTGCAGGATAAGGTTGAAAGATGAAATGCTGTGTTTTTATCACTGCGCTTCCCCCGGGGGAACACTATGTCAGTGGGACGAAAAGCTTCCTGTGACTGCTTAAATACTCTGCCGCTGCCTCAGGCATCTACCAAACCTTTTGTCTGTTGACGTTCCTGCAAGGGCTTATTGTCATATATAAGAAATAATGTGATATCTGGAAGTAGAGTCATTTCTTTCTAGTCTCCATCAGGGTTTAATTGGCAAAAAAAAACAAAAAACCTCAATGCTTGGTGCTTTCCAGTGAAAATTCCCCTGATACACAGAAGAAATACGGAATAGGACAAAAAATACCAAGTTGCACTAACTAATGTGGGACAAAGACAAATAAAGAAAAAAACTATAACTTGTCACTTAAGAGATATTGTGATATCTTAGAATTTTAGCTGCTGCAGTGTTGTAGGGTGCTGTGACACAGTCTGCAACTGCAAGGACTCAAAGAAGGAGGATGGGAAATTATTTAGCAAAAAAAAAAGAGAAGGATTAGAGGAAACATCTGTTTATAGAAAGAGACAGATGCCCTCAGAAAGTTTAATACTCATAATACAATCTCTTATCATCTGCTGATTTAGCAACAGATTATATTGTCAGTTTGAGGAGGGAGGAGTTTTTTTTTTTCTTTCCTAGAGCAGAGGGAGGAGGAAACCAATATAATCTGCAATAAATATAGTTTAAGACACTTTCAGTGCAACATTTCACCAGAGCAGTGATGCTGCATATTACACATGGATGGATTTCAGCTGATGGAGTTGATAGAGGGATGAATGAGCATATGTGCCGAACTTTTTTTTTTTTTTTTTTTTCCCATTTGATTAAAAGGCTTTTATATTTGAAACTAAATTGTGTGATTGTGTATGGTGGACAGTTGCTTGGCAACTAGAAAAATGACTTCTAGTGACACAAAAAAAAAACAATTCCTTAACAGAATATATGAAATATGTCAAATCATAAAAATAACTCCCACCCTCGACAGCTGACCTGTTACATGTTATGAATGTAAGATATTTGGACTTCAATGAAAAGTTTTTAATTTTGCCCTAACTCAAATTAAAGTACAGCCACTGAGTCCCTGGAGAAATGCAGTGCATCTAGATGGACTCATGGAGGCTCCTTGAGGCTGCAAAGTATTTTACATATAAACATATTGATAGATGTTCTAAGTTTAACTCTCTGGTTTTAGGTACAGATTTTTTTTTTTTTTAACTGACTGCCTTGTATGCTCAAACTACTGTGCAATAAACTATTTTGAATTAATTTAATTAATTTTGTTTAACTCAATAGTCCACTAAAACTTTGCCTAGATATTAAACACAATATGTTGGATCAAAAAATAAGTATTCACATGAAATGTACCTTGGAGAGGCACTGCACTGTCATTTGTTTAAAACTTCAGTTAACTGTAGAGAAGTGTGATAAATTGCTAATGTTCCATTTAAATGTCTTTCTGCTTCCATGCTTGTATCTTCTTCTGAGAGTGAGTAAAGTTCTGACATAAAAGAGATGAGGATTTAAGAAGTTATATCCCTGGAGTTCTCCTCAGCTCCTTCCAGTACTGTCACTCCAGCACTGTGTGGCTCGTTGCTCTTAAACCTAAGCTCATTATCCCAAAGACTTAAACTGAAATGTAATATTACCACTGGACCCCTTCTTCTACAGGCAGATTTATAATTCATTTCCTCCAGAGAAACCAGTGCCCAAGCAGGACTTGCAGAGGAAGGTAATTCAATTAAAACCAGTTCACTTAATGACACAACCGAAGGGGTGCCCTTGATGAAAGTTGTCCAGTTAATGACATCAAAGTCAGCACAAAGCCGATCCACTGGTAGGAAAAAAAAGGGTCATCTACATGGATGCCGTGTAGACGCTGTCATATCTTTAACAGTTTTACAAAGTGAGGGAAATATCATAAATCTGTAGCCATGGCCAAAGTTATAGTACCACTAACATGAATATGTAAAACATGATTAATGCCAAGTTGGTAAATCTAAAATCACCTTGCAGGTAAAAGCAGTTGAGGCAATGAATCTGCAATTTAAACTGTTGTAATGTTTAGGGAAAATGTCAATAGTTGTTAATAAAAGGTTTAGCAAGTAAAACATTTACAAATGCAGACTTTTTTTTTCTTTATAAATAATCCTGATAGATTTTAACTCTCATCTGCTAAACTGGTATTGTAGAATTTCAGAGATTTTGTATTATTAGAAACAATTAATGTCATCAAAGGAGAATATGGGGGAAAAATGACTGGAGATGATCTGCTGAAAAATATTGTTTGACATTTATAAAATAAAGGACCAATCATGGCAAATGGAAGCCCCACTTAGTGAAATCAGCAGTTATTTATTGACTTTTTATCCCTGTTGAATTAGAGACAAAGAAAATAAATAATACATTATTGATTTTTGCCTGCGCTGTGCTGAGCTGTGCTGCTATATAGTGGAAAATAATAAGCACTTTGGTGAAGCATCATAGCATCGTGAAGCAGCACAGATGAGCCCATTTAACCACCACCACTATGCAGAGCTAAGGTTCAGCTTTGACCTAGAGTGTGTATTTATTTGCTACAGCCTATCAAGTCTGGACTGACATTTGCGTTTGTCCTATTGATAACAATGAATTTACATCATTTGAGCATGATTGCACAGACTGACAACTATAACTCATGATCAAAATAACTCCATAGGTGATGGCCCCTTTTAAAATGTCAAGAGCATATTACAACACTTGATGGCAGTAAACAGTTAGCACAGCAGCTTACTTCTTATTTGGCCTGGAAACCACATTATGTACATGTTGTTGCCAAACTGTAAACTGTCACTGTACACTGAAGTAGTTATTTCCCATGTGTGTAAATCAAGATGACTGAGCTGACTTTTTTTTTTCTTTTTTTAATATTCTTAGTCATAGTTTCAGTAGTAAGGACACTCGGGGAAGACTCACATGTTCATGTTTAACTGGAGAAAATGAATAATTCTGCCCCCCAGGCAGAACAGTGTGCCAGGCCTGTTAGCATTTTGACAGTTTTGTGTATTAGACCACATGCTCTTGCCAACATTTCTCTGTGGTCTCAGACAGCAGGGTTGCCTTAGATTGAGAGCAAATCACAAGCCACAACTAACACCCCCGTGTTCCCTGCTGGCTACTAATACATTATAGTGCAAGTAGCTTTGGACATTGGCATCTCGTCAGTGGCAGCTGCAAATGACTTTCCATTTTGGATCAGTGCTTGTACTTTCTTGCACACATTAAACCGGTGGAACACTTACAAAAAGTAAAAATATTATACAGAACCGATAAAGCCACAGGTCGATATGTCAACATACAGATATCAGATTAAATGAAACACGAAGAGATCTGTATCTGTATCTGCATGTGCTCGAGAATGAATGTTAACAGAAACTCAAATTAAGCTGTCCTGCCATACTGACTGATAATAAAAAGATAATGGGAAGATGTTGAAATTACAGTATCTGAATAAAAACAGTTTACGGGAGCAACCATGCTCCAACTTCTGTAGCTTGATTTCAATTACAGACCTGCTTAGGAAATCCTTTAATGCTGCCCTCACTGTGCAATGACAACATATTTGCTAATGTCTGAACACTTTATCCATGTATGTTGTGTGTTTTGTCTGATTTATGCATCTAAATCTTTACTGGTTTGTACAAATCCCCTTTGTTTCAATTATTATTTGAACCTATCTGTCACATTATCTACTTCTTCCATGTTTTTAAGCCTTTAGCCTGTAATCACACATGCATTACAGTGTGATTTCACAGGGTTAATGACAGCCTGAGGTGCTGGTATTTTCCACCTTTGGCATTTATTTCCTTCTTTTTCTTTTTTTTTCCCTTTCTCTCTTTCATATACATTGTTTTTTCTTAGTTCAGCTCTCCCAACACAGAAGGGGGTATCTTAATTGGATACAGAAAAATAATGTAGGCCTGTAAATGAAAATGCAATAGCCTGTGGGGGTATTGGGACTTTTAGCATTCACTCATTAATAGACTGCTGTGAAATTAGCTGTAATTATAAATTCTAATGCCATGACTATGACTTGCTGTGATCAGCTTTTCTGATTTTATTTGGTTCAGGTTTGGTTCTTGTTTATTTGTCTTGTATCGCCTTTCAGACTGGAGCACGGAACATCAACAATATCATTATTTACTGTATAAAGCTCAAACTCTAGTTGAATTCATAACCATTGTGCCTATAAGGATTCTACTTTGACTTGACTTGTACACCAAACATGGTATTTAATCTGATGGCCAAAAAGATCAATTTTGGTCCCATCACAAAAACCTTCTTCCACTTTATTTCAATGTCTCACATGAAGTCGAAATGTCAGATGAGGTTTAATGAGGGCTTGTTTCCTCTCTCTCTCTCTCTCTCTATATATATATATACACACACACACACACACACACACACACACACATATATACACATATTGTCATTGCATGCAAGACATTTTTCATCCTGACCAAAAGCCTTGAAAAATGTATTGAAGTCGTGGAGAGAGAGGGAGTAGTAAGAGAGATTAATAACATGGTCATCCTTGTCATTAAATCAGCTTGAATTTGCCACACTGGAAATGGACAGGGCACATGAGTCATGGCATTTGTCAACAAGGATACAGATTGTTTGTTAAGGAAGTCCTTTTCCCCTACTGAAGTGTCCTAGGTTAAATCTGTTGTTGTGATGCCTTTTTCTTGGCCAGGTGCCCCATCAAACACAACTGGAAGTGGTTATTTGGGAAAATCCGTGAGGGAACATGTTCCCGTCTCTGTACTCCTTCTGGTTAGATCAGTGGAGACAGTGTGAACTCTTGCTTGTGTGACACCCTCCTGGTGAAGCTTGTCACTGGCAGGTGAGAACAAGCAGCTGATGAATTCCTATGTATTGCAAACATATGGCAAGAGAACACGTCAGATGTGATAAAGACTTGTTGCAAATGGAAGAACAGCCACAAATTATATCAAGGTAAATGCCAAAAAAGGACATAGGCATCCTTATTTGTAAAAACACATTGGCCACTTTACGTTCCCAATGGTTCTTGCCAAAGGAGAGAAATAATAGAGTAGCCTGCTGACAAATGTCATGTCTTGCAACCTTCCACTTTGGGCGATATGTCACTGAATGTGCTCCACTCCTCTTAAATGTTGCCGGGCACGTCATATTTAAAAGGCCTCTCTCAACAAATCATTTCTGTGACAGGTTTAGTATGTATGCCCTGAGAGAAACATCTGAAAACCATGACATGTCTGTGGCAAAGCAAAGACTTGAGCGACAGAATAATTCTCCATTAACAGAGTAGGTCACTCAAAGATCCTTCATCCCTCCAGGCTTCACATGATAATCAATGTAGACCTTAGATACAGAACAGTAGCAAAATAAATGTGGAACAAGAAGATCTTTGAGTGTAGGAAATGGGTGGGTTATCTATTTACTTCAGAACCAGGCAAAGGAGGTAATTCCAACATTTCTAAAACAATGCATCTGTCTTTTCCTTCATTCCCATTACTGATGGCGCCTTACAAAAGTGATGTCAGTCACGCTGTGTTCCCAAGTGCTCAAAGATTCCTGATTACTGAAATTCAGGCAAAACTACTGTACAATCAAATTCAGACTGTGGGAGATCTAGAACTCAGTTTGCAACATATAAGAGTCTGTGCCACAGTTCACAATACAGGCACAGGTTCACCATGTTAACGGCAGTGGGCTTCATCTGTAACCAGTGTGTTACAGGTTTATCATTTTTGTACCACAAAGAAAACTTGAGAATAATCAAACAAAACAGCGCTGAATGGCTCCATCAAATAGATAAACTTTCCCTTCCACAGCCACAACATCTGAATCAAACATTTGCATTTAGACATTGTGTCTTTGTGTTGTATATCTGTTTGCGTTGTACAGTATTGGGGCCTGTTTTCCCCCACTTCTTACACTTTGAGGTCTGCTAATGTATTTTGAATCTTGCCAAAGTGTGTCAGGCCTCTAAAAAAAAATTGGCAGACAACCCCTAGTTAGGGGGCGGGAAAGTATGGAAATCTTACGGATGGTAGCTGTCAACCACTATATAGTATGGAGACTATTACTCAGAAAAGGTAAACAAAGGGAAAATTACATGGGACTCTGAATTCTAATTGAGAGAGATTCCCTTTTGATGTAACTTGGGAGATCTAAAAAGTGCTTCTTTGAGCTAATTACAGAGTCATGGAAGAGATCTAATTAGAGTGATGCTAATGAGCCTTGTTTATCCTTATCTGATGTCAAAATGAAATTGGTTGAAATCCAAATAAAGGTGCCAGCATTAGCATCTTACCAAGTGGGCTAAGAAATGTCAGCAGTTTTATTGTTTCAAGTGATGGAATTGTGCAGTTATTGCGTTTCACTTATAAAATCTGAACGGAGAAGTTTCACATGGGGTACGTTTCAGAGATGATGACCCGTGACGATGTTGCCATCGGAACACTACTGCACTAAGGAACTAGTGTGTGCGATTCTAGGGGGATCTATTGACAGAAATGAAATATAATAGTAATAATTATGTTTTCATTAGTGTGTATTATGTTAGCTTTGAATGAGCCGTTCATATCTACCGAAGGAAAAGGTCGTCTTCCACGGAGTCCGCCATGTCTCTACAGTTGCCCAGAATGGACAAACCAAACAGTGACTCTGGAGAAGGCCTTTCATGTATTTTTCTTACCAAAAGACCACGCTTGTAAATTGAGGGGTGAGGGGAGGGTTCTTCAGCTGGTCGCAATCCGCAAACTCACCAGTGGATGCCACTAAAATATCAATCCTTTAAGATGTTGTTTCCCACCAAAGCGACCTTCTTACATGAATGAACATGAACATGAAAGTATATATAAGGTGCTCCACTACAAGTACTTTACTTTAGGTACTTTGTGACAAATAAATAACTGCACAATATATACAGCTCCATTGTTTCACATTGGGTCAAACAAATAACACTGACCCGACCTGAGTCGGTGAGGGTTGATTACATATTGTGATTGGTCAGTGAGCCCAGACCTGGCACGCTCTCATGTGCACCCCAAATAACAAGTACACAAGCAGGGCCAGTAAAGAGACAGACAGGGACAGGCTTTAAAGATTTTTTTTTTTTGATGGTCCATCTGCCCACCGATGCGGCAGGATTTCTTCCAGCGCTCTCGATGGCCAGTCCGACTATGGCAGACGAGTCCGTTGTCTATGTGTGAGATAGAGAGAGAGACCGAGAGAGTGAGCACAGGGCAATGAAGGGCTGAGTGAATCAATGCGCTGCGCACAGCTCTACAATGAAATAAGATTTTACCCATTTGAAATAGTACCAAAAATGAATAAATAAATAAATAGAAAATCAATAATGTGGCGGTCCACGTTGATATTGTGGGACAGGCCATCAGAAATAAATCAATGTATGGGAAATTATGAAACCGTGGTGGGACAGTCTAGATAATTAATGGAAACACTTTTTTTCAAAAAAATGAAAGAGAAAGTCACTTTGATGCTGATCTTATTCTGTCTCTTTGCCTCCCTGTATTTCTGTATGTGAGCGTGAGTGTGTGTGTGTCTATGCATGCATGTGGTGTAGTTTTGGAGGGTTTGATTAAAATGCCCTCAGCAATCTGGAAGATGACTGCTGTGTGTTCTCAAGGGGTTCACAGATCAGGCAGAGCACCAACTCCCTGCTCCAGCCTCAGTCAATTTGAACATGACTTCAAAAAGCCAGTTTATATTCTCAATGACCTTGAGCAAACAAGTGCAGACGTCCTGTATAATGAAGGCCCAGATTTTCATTAAAAAAATATATATACCGGAGATTGAACATATTCAACTTTCAACTGATCCTTGCATCACTTACTATTTGATTCAGAGAGTGTTCCTAGCTAAAAGGGAAGCTTTTTGAGAGGTACTGTAGGAGCTCAAAAATACTTCACATCCTGATGAAAACGTTGCCACTGTTTTACAGTTTTTCAAAGATGTAACAACCAACTGCAATGTACAATAAAGTGAACTTGATCTCTTTCTGTTTAGATTGTCTTGCTAATCCTTTATAACCACAAGATGAGCTATGAGTTCAACACCAGTGCACAGGAAGAAAGTCACTGTTTAATTAAAAAGTAAGTTGCTGTAAATATCATAATCTTTAGTTTCTGTTTATATGATTAAAATCATGCCCAGTTCGCAGGGATATACAGTTAACTATAAGGTAATAGAGTTTATTTCTGTAGTGATAGCTATATCTTTGAGTAATGTTGGTGCCAGTGCAACTGCAACTTATTTTAGCCACCATATTGCAAACGCAACATCACATCATGTTTTTAGAGGTTACAGGCAGCTGATTGCCGTAATAACGTAGACTAATGTTGACTCTCGCAGAACTAACTGAATGCGATAATGAATGTCAACAAGTTAATTTACTGCTCCATAATTTAGTCAGCTGACTAGCAAAAGATTAAAAAAATGATAGGGCCTCCCCCACTCTCAGTCTAAACCCACAATCAACGTTACTGAAGTGTGTCCTGAAGCTGACTCTGACTCTGTGTGTTCTATAAAGCTGCAGGATATTGTTGCATGAGACTTTAGGAGTAATGGAACTGCATCTCAGGCTACATTCAACAGGCGGCTACAGCTGTCACAGAAAGTAACATCAGTAGTAACATAGTAGCCTAGTTTTGAATGACAGGCTCCCTGCTATCACATGTAGTTAATATTTTACATTTAAATAACTGAAACCAAAAAAAGCTGTTTTTCTGTAATAAATGGAGCATAATCGTACGTTAAGTATATGTCAGCCTGCGGCCCCACTTTCAACTCTCTCTCTCTCTCTCTGTCTCTAAACCCTCACTGCAGATGGATGCACAAAAGAAAGAGTCGAAAAGTGCAGTATGGGAGTATTACACTCAACCAACACCAGTGAAGGCAGCCTGCAATACAGCGACATTGCTTGTTTATTTATTTATTAAAATGTCCATCTGACTTTATAAGAAATGCTGCTGGGAGTCCCCCTTTTTGTTTTAAGATAATGTTGAAAAGTTCTCTTTTAATTAAACATATACTTAAAGGCATTTCAATGACGTTTTGTGTTGGAGTTTGTGTTATCATAAATTATGACCACAATTTTCATTTTTACTGCAAATGTATATCAGTTCCAAATATCAATTACTGGTCTCCCTGAGGACTACAGATTTTTATAGGCCCTGAAAAAGCGACCCTGACGTCTGATCTTTGATTCAAAAGCCTCACAATGACAATCACTGACACACTTAATTGTATCTTAAAAGTAATACTGTGCCCAAACTGAGTCAAAGGGACATCAAGGGACCAGCCTCGAAACATACCACAAAGAGCAACCGATGCTGCTGCTCAGCAACAATGAGCTAAAGTTGTCTTTCATCACACACTTTTGAGGCTGCCGTTATTTATTTATTTGTTTTGTTTTGTTTTGTTTTTTTAAGTAATGAAGATAAAGAACTCGTTGCCATTTCATTTTTGGGTTGGGATTCCTTCAGTGTTCATTGTTCAGGAGGTTTTTACTGAGAGCAAAATGACCTGCAGAGGTCTCACCTGTCCAAATCAAACAGACCTGATAATTGAAACCAGTAAAAATGGTTTCACGGTAAAATCTGTGCTTCTCCGACGTCAGGAGGAGCTGTGAGAGAGGCTGTTTACTCAGCTTGTTTCTCTGATAACTTGAGATCCAGACGTTCAATGACTAAAATCCTTCATCCAGTTAAAGGTGATAGTTATAAGGTTATAAAAAGTGATAATGAGATGAATTGAAACAGTAAGAAAGTAGTTGGCTGGAAATGTTTTAATCACAACCAGCGCTTCTAGATAACTCTTATCTGTCATACTGACATACAGAGACTGTCTATATTTAAATGTAACACACAGATACACAAAGATGGAAGGTTAAACTCAACTTGCAGTCAACATGTAGATCAACATCCTGACAACATGTCCAAAGTGTCTTTGACCAGTTTAAAGTTTGCTCAGAGAAAGTGCGTCAGGTACAAATGTTAAACAGCTGGAGACGAAGTTTAAGTGAGTTTGAACAACAACTTTCTTAGTTTTGCTCCTTAGTGCTGGAATCAGTTACTTATTTAAGAATTTAGTCGTTTAAGTGTCAGAATTAATTAATGAAGAATATGTAATACATTGTGCATCATCCCAAACAAATACAGATGTGCCGCAAATGAGTCACACTTTAAAAGAGCGTTAAGTGGATCAGATCACTGACTGGTGCTTACTGACGTGTGTTGCAGCCACTGAGGGAGGGACAGTGAGTCCATTGTGTACTCATCCAGAAAAAAAGTTTCCAGGCTGCTTCTGCTTGAGACAAAGAAAACTGCATCAGGAAAAGGGTCTTTTGGCGAGTACACGTGAAATAATTAAAAAAATAAAAGCCAAACCGAAGTGTTATTCCAAAACTAAGTCGCCTGCTTAAGAGTTAATGACATATAGTTTTTACATAGTTGTCTTAAGGAACCATTGGAGTTTCTCTGTGAAGATAACCTTCCAACCCTGTCTGGAATACAGAAGCAGAATGATTTATGGTTTACACAGAGCTGAGGAGTTAAAAATTCTTGCTATCTGTGTGTTGGAGTAAGCTGTGAACAGCAGTGATTCATACAACGCTTCCTCGTGGGCCTCAATAAATCAGGACATCTAATTTGTAAGGGAGTGAAATACGTACAGTTCACTCAGCCATTTTCTGTAAGAGAGCCATGTGGCTACTATGGCTATAAAGAGATTACAATGACATCCTTTACACTTTGGTGACAGCTAACCCGGACACAGCCTTGATGCTCCTCTAAGAAGGTGTCAGTGTCGACATACGGAATACTTTATGAAGGTGAAAACATTATTTGACACCTACTGGGGGAAAAAAAAAAAGAGAGATTAATTTCAAGAGGACAGTGGGATCTCACCAGCATGCAGAATGGTGGTTTGCATATAAGGTTTTGGGGAAACCAAGGCAACAGCAGCACTCATATATCACAGTCAGGGATTACTGGCAATAAAAATTTATCTTCTTACCCTCTTAAAGCGATATTTTAAAGTCAATGGATTAGGGCAGAGCATGCTTGTAATCACTAGTAGGAGATGAAAAGAGTCACATCTTCAAATGCCTCCAATTAGAGGAGATATACTACCTGTCAAGCATTTAGTTGCGCTGATATCATTTATCTTCAAGGAGTTAAGAAACCCAAATAATGGGGTCATTTCATTAAAGTATATGGTGCAGCTTTAATAAAGGCTGTCCCCATCCCTGGACAGAATTTTGAACAGGTCTGCATGTAAGGAATTAAACAAGGACCCTCTGGTGATCAATCAATGTGTAATTCTCCAAAACATAGCGTGTACTTTATTCCAAACTGCTTGACAAAGAAAAACAAGAGCCAATGTTGCATAATAAATTCATGTGGTTTATCATGTCTACACGGCTGATGAATATCACACTCTGAGATAAAATTCCCTTGTTAAAAAGAAAAACCCCCATGGTGCAGTGCTCACTCAAGGGACTGTATTTCTTCTTATTCCTAACAGTGTCGACTCAAGGGCTTTAAAGATAACCAGCAAGGTCTAAAGCAGACATTTTCATTTTCCTCTGATGTGATTTGAGCACAGTTTGACATGTAAAATACAGACTGACAACCTTAAATGTGATAAATCATGAGACTGTGGGTTATCATTCAATATTTGCCTGTTATGTTGTGACATTTCCAACACAGACAATGAATTGTATAACACTTCAAAGTATAGTGCACAATCTGATGACGTCTTCACTGGTTTAGTTTGGTTGATTGATTATAATTATTCACAGTTTTTGTTTTTGCTTGTTTGTCATTTGTGAGAAATTAAAGTTTATTTTCAAGTCTGTTTGCATTCATAACAGTAATAATCCCACATGTAGCAGACTGGGAATCATGCTGACTCAAGCCCACCAAAGCTGGACATTTGTGCCACTTTCACTTTGAATCTGCGCTGCACATCCAAAATTTGTATTTTTTAAAGTGCAGAGATAATTCTTCGAACAGGTGGAGAAGCAGTCCAGCAGTAATGCCTGCATCTGGCATCTGTATGTAAAGCAAACTGCCAGAGTTTTAGTACAGATGGAAGCAATGAGGTGTAAGAAGTATTTCTGCTGACAGCACAATTGTTTTCTGGCATGAGGGCAGTACTGGTGTAATGTAGCATGCAATTCATAAAATAAAAAGGGAGACCTTGCTACCTATGTTAAATAAAATTCTAATTAATTTTAGGTTTCTCTGTCCATGCTTTTAAGTGTGTTTAATTTTAATTTTATGTTTATTTTTTTTATTTTTTTTGACTATGGTAGAATTTTTGAACGTTTTGCATTTATCTCGATGACATACAGATAATTAACTTAAAAAAACATATATTCTTTCATTTGGATTACTTAGGGGTGGCAAAGCAGGAACTGAAGTCCAAGTATTTAATGATTTATAGACTTTCTGACATGCTGATCTGAAACACCCCACTACACTGCACACCTTTTCATTTTTTCATCGTGCGAAAGGCCCTAGAGCAGTACTACTATCACTAATCTGCAATGCACTTTTAAGATTAGAAAACTACAAATCTAAGTCTCCAACAAACAATAATTTTCATTTCATGTAATCTGATTATTATTTTCTCTATTAATTGTTTAATCATAATGTCAGGAAAAAAATGCCAATCAAAACTTCCCAGAGCCAGAGGTGGTTTTTCATCTTTAAATTGTTTGTTTTGTCTGACCCACAGTCCAAAGCCCAAAGAAAAACAGGAAACCCTCACATCTGAGAAACTGGAACTAGAAAAGGTTTGAACATTCATCAAAGCAGTTGTAGAATAATTGTCAATTCACTAATGCATTAGTATGATAATCATTTCAGTTCTATATATTACAAAGAAAAGGTTGCAGTCGCAGTTTTTTTTTTTTTTTTTTTTTTTTTTTGCTGTACTCATTTACCTCTACCACATTTTTACACTGATGTATAGCACCCATTGGTTACATTATCCTTGTGTGGTAATGCAGTTGGAAGTATTGATTGTTTTGACTAGTGTTTAGTGTGGCCAGCTCAAGTGCTGGCAGGAAGGTCTTAAATCAGTCGTGATGTAAGGGAGCTCGTTCCACATCCTGGATGTAAGAGATCCCCACCAGCACTTTACTGCATCAACACAACATTAGAACTATATGCTTTTGACTGCAGTACCGAGTAACAATAATGCAACTTTGACCAAAAAAAATAAATTAGATAGACGTTAGATAGATGTGCAATAGACTGCCGGTAAGTCACGCTAGCTACCAACCCCCAGAATTGATAAATTCAAAAAATACATAATATGCTAGAGGCTTTAAAAGCACATTAGTATTAAAATGTAGAGTGAGTTGAGATTGATTCAGACCACAAATGCAACACGGCATCATAATCTATTCAATGTCCATTCATTACTCACTCTAAGAAAACACAAATCCTCAGGCAGTTCACAGCATACACCATCCCAGTCTTAATGTGCTCACTTATGAACAAATACATTAGTGGACCAGCAGACGGGCCATTCATATTTGATGTGCTGTCACTGGCTCTCTCCTCTTGGTGAATATTTACACACATTTCTGTCATATTACTGTGGCCACTTCTCCCCTGAGATATTGTTTTATGGGGCTGTGACAGCAAGGCGGCCGTCGGGGCCATTAGAGGAGCAGTCAGGGGTCTGGAGGTTGGCCACCAGCCGCCTTGCCCACACTCTCAGCTGTTCCTGCAGGCCCTCGCACAGCAGGGGCTCTCAAGTGCTCCTAATATAATTGAAGCAAACCTCTAAGGCTAATGGACTTCAGATATCATTGCAATTGCTAGAGGAACTCTGCAAAGGTAGTACTTTAAAGGTTTCACAGTTGTATCAGAAACGTCCAGGCAACCAGTTACTATTACCACAGATCTCAATCTGAATATTGACTTTGCACAGTAACGCTTAGATAAAGATGAAAAACAGAACAAGCAAGAGAAACAGAGACTGCTGAAAAAGATTATAACATGGGTGTTTGTAGGTTAAAACAGTGATGCTGAGTGAAATTTCAAGTAGCAATATATCCTAAAATGAGATTTAGTAATGAAGTATACTCATACGCATTAATTAACATTTCTAAATTATCATAGTTTGTATCCAAACTTTATAAAATCCAGGTGTTATTACTGTTAGCTAACTCAATCTGACTGAATCTATTAGGCTATAAAAGGGACAGTTTAGATGCTTCAGATCCAATTTAACAGATATGTCTTTAACAATTTTATCTAGAAATCTTGAAGTGTCTCGTGGCAAGATATCACACTGCGCACTGAACAAGTTTTTTCATCCAAGACATGAACTTTCTGGACTTTTAAAAACAAGAGGAAAGGTTTATTTAGATCCTGGTTATAGCTGAGTTTGACAAGGAAACACATGGGGAGGTACTCGTTCATCACTGAAATGTCCTTCGGCACTTTCCTATTAGAAGCTGTCAGGTGGGCTGGACTCATTATTACATCATCATAATGGTGTCATCCTTGAACTTCATCAGAGTAATTGCTGCAATTTGTCACATTGGGAGAGATGTGCCTACAGACGAGTGTCTATATGCATACAAGCCTAAAAAAGGAAAACAATGTTTTCTCAAAAACAAACTATAAGTATATATATATATTTTTATCTTTTTGATCTCAGTTGTGTCTTTTGTAATATACATATATACCTTTGGTATTTTTATGATGATTTTATGATTTTTATAAATCCTTTTAGCCCTGCTTTTGTCTCCTGAGGTAGATATTAGGGTCAATGCTGATGACCCTAGCTAATGATACTAGTTTGTTTCTAGCACAAACATTTTTCAGTAGTTATTTTTAGATAAAACTGGTTGAAATTGAGCATACTTTCTTTAAACGACAAAAATCGATATTCACTGTGCTATACTTACAACATATATTGCAATATCACTCTGGAGCAGCCTGATTTGGTATCTCAAACATTATTTTTTCAGTCGTATTTATTATTCCACACATCATACATCTATGTTTTCCAAAATTTAGAACTCTCTTAACATCAGATTCAGGGGAGAACATCTGAAAAAAAAAAACATCATATGCCAACACAATCCTCCTGTCTCACAAATTTTAAATTCAGGCTTAGAGATTCTTTGGTGTACCAGACTATTTGGATTTTGTATCTTGTGGCCTCATTTATCCTGGTATCTTTTGAAACAGTTACAAACTATGCTTGTTTTGTGCCATTATATATTTAAGAGTTCGTTTTTTTTTGCCAATTTTGCTTTGTATGTTGTACCAATATGTCTGCTTTACTTCAACGATAAAGTGATAATCTAGTCTCTACTCATATAGATTTTTTTTATTTTCATTTCTCTATTTTGGTGAGAGCTCCTTAAAAGTTCTTTTGGGTATTTTAATCTCACAGCACAATCTTTTTTTTCTAATCCCCTTTTTGTTATTATGTATTAAGTATTATGACTTATTATATATGCAAATAAATAAAATAAAATAAAACTAAAACAATTAGATGACAGCTTAAACAAAAAGACAACTGAGCTGAGCCCAAGTTTGACCATATTCTCTGCAATATGTGCAATACTTTTCACACCACAAACAGACAATGGCATCATCTGATGTTAATGTAAAAGTAACAAAATTTAAAAATTTAAAATAACAAATGAATGTACTGAATTTCCACGTTGATGTACTGCTTCCTCATAGTGAAAATGTTCATACGTTATTTAGGTTTTAAAGGAATAAGAATGAACTCCCGTTTTAGTCAGTTAAGACTGGAGCAGTACTGTGGTCACTGATCCTAATAGACTACGTAAGAAACAATAACTGTCACAAAGGGACCAATGTGCCTCTTTAAACAAATCTACAGTGACAGGATGCCCTCAAGTGTGCAAAGGAAAAACCAGGGTTAGCTGCACTCAAAGAACCATTTAGACATTGCCCCTTGTCACCAAAAACACTTTTGTGCTCTCAAAGAAGAATAAATAATAAATGTTGTTGGACAGACAGATGGTAAGTCTCCCCCCTTGAAAGGCTGCACAGAATTAAATGCACACACCTAATAGAGCTAATGCATTTCATCCTTTTCACTCAAAAAACGTGTCATTGCCATGTTTTTTTTTTTAAAAACAGGAATAGTAAAGCCAGTGCATTAAGCTGTGCACATCAGCACTTACAGAATGCAAAAAGACACAGTATAATAATAACTGATTGTTACTTTTTTTGTTTAATCTGAAGATACTATTTTAACAAAAAAAAAAAAAGAAAAATTAGAGGCTTGAATGACTTATTTTTTTGTTTTTGTCCTTGACCTGCAATTAGCGTGTTCTTAAAATGCATATCACACCTATTTTGTCATTTTGAAATTATTCACCTTTATTGTTATGTCTGTAAATGAAGCTCCAGTCTGCAGGACAATGGCACGAACATTTTCCAGATGGGAAAGTTTCACCATGCTTGAACATGTTGATGTAAGTTAACCTGACAGCAGGGACAAGTGAAACTGGAGGCGTGTGTTTAAACTTGCCATTACGCCACAGAGAGGATCATTTGAAGGGTGTTAGCTGTCCATTGTGTATTGTCTGTGCCCAAAGCTGTAACCGCTGGTATCATTTGAAGCAGAGAAGACAAAACTCTAAAGAATATATTTTGAATTAGCCCTAAGCACATTAACTGCTTGTGAAAGGAAACAAATTGATGTATATATTTATATATTAAATTTAAGAGATGAATATTTATATTAAAACTGTATATCATGCATTAGCCATTGTTTCTCTTAATATCTCCAGAGCCTGTACTTTTATCACAGTATCATACAAGTTCTATCACATCTAAGTAAAAATGAAAAACCAAGTGAGACAAAAGTTTAAATTGCTTCTCTCGATGAATTTTGAGATGTGTAGGTGAGGAGACAGGCAGCAAAGCACAAACTGGCTTGGCTCGCTCAAGCAGCCCATATTGTAAGCACGCCAGCACATTTACAGCATTAGTCACATCACTGCTCTTGTGTCTGCCTGACGGAGAACCTGCAGAGAAGAATGCAGCCGACCCATTTCTTTTCTCTACCCCCTCCATCTTCCTCACTCGCTATGACGTTCACCCTTTATAATAAGGTCAGTGGGGATGCAATCATACCAACATCCATTCAGAACAAAAAAAGTAGGTATATGTTTGAGTCTCAGGTAAATGAAAATTCCCACAGATCCCTCAAGTTGCATGTATTGCAGAGATGAGCGGGCGAGAGGAGAGGTCGATAATGAGGAGGATCCAGGGAGACTGTGGGTGGTGAGCAGGGATAAGGTTGAAAGGTGGAAGAATTTGATGGCTGTGTGTTTTCAGCGCAGTCATAAAATCTGTTGTTTTCATAGGTAAGTATGAGAGTCACCGTCCTCTGTCAAAGGTTTTGATAAAACCTCAATTTCCACTGAAAAACAATTCATGAGAGTTATTTTCTGTTCTTGGTTCAACATATAGCCTCAGCAGACGGCATTACTCTGCAGTACATCACACTGCCTTTATCTTTCCTGCTGACAAACCGATCACTGATTGGCTGTCTGTCGTTTAGTTTTAGATCATGTATGATTTTGAATCATTAATGCCATTTGTATCATGTGTGTAAGGCGCTGGACAAAAGCTGCGTATGTGTCCAAGGTGTTCAGCTGAATATCCATAATAATACAGTGAGTGTGAGTCTAAATGACAGTGGTGAAGAACTGCAGACCTGGTACAAACTGATGGAATAGAAAATGAACATCCTGAAAGAAGGGGTCACTTTCACACAACCTATCTTTGGCTGTGGCATTTAAAGTTTAGTCCTACTACCTGTCACTGTCTCTAACACATAATACAAGCACCACACTCAGCAAGTTTACTTATGTCATATGTAAAGTCAAATGCATGTAATTCCCATGGACAGAACCATGGAGTTTATACCCTCATTAAACACTTTTGACATCCAGAGCCAGAAAAACAATAAACAACAGAGACTGTCTGTTCAAGTTGACCAGAATGAATGGTTCAAACACAGCGATTCAGTTCTCCAGCTGCACTACGCTGATGAACACAAGATCCAGAAAATAAACCGAGCACACTTAATTAAATCTTTACTCTCTGGGAATTATCTCGTGAAAACATTTGCATTGAAGCGTTTAGACTTTCAATAGTCAAGAAATTGGCAGAAAGAAAGCTGCTTGTTCAGCAAATGCCTCCAGCAAAAGAACAGAACACGGCAAACAATAGAGGAGGGAAAGGACCAAACGGCAAAGTGGGTAGATGATTTACAGCTTGTCACTGGCTATATTCACACTGCAGCTCAAAGTAGTGTCACTTTATCTATCATACACACACACACACACACACACACATTCAGACACATGTATACATATATACACATATACAATATAATCAAACACACAAAAAGGATTACAGTTTGGTATTAGGCTGGGAGGATGTTTAGTATTGTCAAACTAAATAAATAAACTCTAACTTTCTAGAGTTCCAAATGAGGATTATTTTCATTATCAATTAATCTGCTAATTTTCAGTAATTGTAGGGGGTCCACAGACACTGCAAAGATAAGAAAGTTAAACAGCTGAAAAGATATCTCAATTTCACTAAAACGTGTGGAAGTATACCATACTTCAATCAGCAAACAACATGAAAAATTAATAAATACACAAAAACATGAAATCTGATAGAAAATACAAATGTGTGCTACACAAGAAACCATTAGGGGGAGAATAGAAAAACACCTTCTTTGCCTGTCTGTCTTTAGTCCCCATGGTGATGTGCAAGAGCACTTAACCTGGCAGCACGGTGCTCAGCAGGGTTTCCACCTGAACACAAGGCCTGTCATGAGAGGGAGGTCCACAGGGACTCCAAACAAAGGGCCATGGGCACGCAAGGCCAGGCACAATCTGTCCACCTCTGCACTTACACAAGTAGACAACAGTGACAGGCAAAGAGGGGTTCATGTTCTTTAAGAGTTACACAAGAGATATGTCAGTGGCACATCTAAATATCTGACCACGGCACTGGCTGCTCTACGCTTTTTTTGGAAAATCTCACTGCACACACACACACGCTACTGTTATTGTGTGGGTAATGAGAGATGAAAAGAGGGTAAAAGCCAGAGAGACTCGACAGTAGATATAAGAATTCTTTTTGACTTCCTTGTACAGATATGCTACAAGAAGATTCAGTGAGCAAATCAGAGCCAAAGAAAAAAAATGAAGAAAATCTTCTCTCAAGATAAAAACACAAAGGCAAAGCGTGCACGCCTGAGGTGATGATACTAGCAGTGAGACCATCCTAGAAAGACTTCCGTTTCAAAATGAATCACTAATTTAATGGAAAGCAGATAATTATCTTCTTTATATCTCTGCTTTGTTGCAGATTTTACATATTGGACAAACCCTGACACTTGTTTCGTGTATAAAAGCAATCGCATGTAACTTCAGTACCAATCAACAAATATGATATGGCACAAAACTGTACATCAAACTTTCCAAAATAACCACTTTTCCTTCCAAGGCGTTGACAGTGATGACAGTGTTGTAACAATGACCTAAACATCTTGGCCCTAGCAAGTGCTCCAACAAATCGAGTAGGAAATTAATCAGCGTAATACTAAAAGACTGAAGTGCCAGAATTTCTGAGAGAAAGGCGGAGATAGGCAACGTCAAATATCCCCCTCCTGCCAAGACTGCAGGAGAGAAGGGGACTCTGGGGAGGCTTGACGAGGCTATTCAATCACTGAGGCCGACAACTGACAATGAGGATCATGTCCAGAGGATAGAAATAGAAATTAGAACAAAGGAAATGAAGGCAGAGCACAGAAGGCTGTCTGTGGTTCCCTATAAGCCAGGACTGTTAAGATGGCAAACTGCCTCAGAATTTATAGCAATCTTATGATTCATTGCACGGTGAAGGTTACTGATACAATTCAAGTTACAGGGAACTGTGAAAATATTAAGTGGACACCCTTTCTCAGTCTTTCGCTCTCTCTCTGTTTGATGAGGTTGTAAATATAGTATTTTGTACTAACATCAAGTCCATGTGCAAAAATGCAGGGAATCATACTGACACATACATGTATATTTTTCAGTATTATCATTAGCAGGTGTAAATCCGTACACATCATGTAAAATAATAATTCACATTTCAAGCATGTGTACGAAAACTGAGCATCTACCTTGATGTCTGTAATATCCTGTGACTCACTGGGGGAGTTCCATCATCACAGATAGATACAACTGAGCAATTTTCATACTCTAAGAGCTACATTTCAAGATACCACATAAAATGACTCAAATGACATCTAAAGCTTATAGATGAATAGGTAGCAGGATGTACCATCATTATACCATAGCATGGCATTTTTGTGGCCTTGAAGCTACTTAAAGTGAAGTTTCAGGTGAACTAAAATATCTGTTGACCCAGTAATAGTAGCAGAATGCGTCTCCTCCAACACGTCTCTGGCGCAGCCCCCTCCCATCCATCCCATCCCCCTTGAGGTGTAGTAGCCTGTAATTGACACAAAAACACTTTTTTGAAAATGAAAGGGATGAGCAGGATAGCTAATTAGACAAAAGTGTAGAATGATGAAGGATCATATCATGATGCAAAGTACTGTAATAACAATTGTGCTTTGTGAAGTAGCTTCCTCGGCTAACGGCAAACATTGCAGTACAGGCCTTCTGTGACACCTGGAGCTTGTTCATCGTGCTATTCTCGTTTACAGATGATAAGTTAGTACAATGAAAGAAAGGCAGGACAGTGTGCTTTGTTTGGCCACTAATATATTTAGTGCCATATATTTACTGGCATAATAAACCAGAGACCCACTGAACTGCTATACTGGAGTTCACAGTGTCGGTTTCAATAGAGTCAAGTGCACATTGCATCTTCTCCTTTGCATTTATTAGAGAAAATATGCATATTCTATGTTAAAGCCATTTAGAACAATTCTAAAAATGTCTGTGAGCTGATTTAATGTTAAGAATATTCAAGAAAAATATTTGATCTGTGCAAATACAATGTTTTTCAAACGCTGCTTGGTGCACTGTACACTATTATTATTTTGATTAGAGAAAACAAGTAATTTTTTTAGAGCAGAAAAATATTATTTATTTTTATTATTTTTTATTATTTTTCAGCCATGTTGTCCAGATGCTCCACAATGGATGTACTGTATAGAGATGGAAAAGAGCCAAGGTCTTAAATATACACACAGGCATTGTGGGCCTGGACAGGTTTTGTGATTGCTCTTATACCTTCCAGGGATGGCATAGTCTCTTAGCCCCAGACAGCCTAGTTCTGTCAATGCTCTTTTAAAGAAATTTTATTGAATTTGGATGGAAAGAGAATAAATATCACCTTCTGAAACATGGCCAAGTAACTCGGCTCTAATAAATTTCAAAATGAATTTACAGCTCTTAAGGTGTGCAGTAATTTTTCACTG
The DNA here is from genome assembly GCA_037833715.1 of Toxotes lorentzi. NCBI lineage: Eukaryota > Metazoa > Chordata > Actinopteri > Toxotidae > Toxotes > Toxotes lorentzi. The sequence continues at coordinate 2,452,247 of JBBMJY010000013.1, forward strand.
TGGACACTAAACTGGGGCTCATCACTCGAAGTAGAGAAGGCAAACTGAAAACAGAACTGCATGGTACTAAAAGCTACTACAGCCACTAGGACTACGATTCAAATGTTTTAGTTACAATGATTGATTAGTTACAGTGATGAAAACAACAAATGTCTGATTTAGTGCTGAAATGAATAGTAGAATAACTGTTTAGTCAACAGAAAATTGATCATTGATGAAAGGATGGAGTCACTTTTTGTGACTCTATTTCCAGTTTTCAAATGCCAGGCTCTGCTGCTTTTGTCTGATTCACTTCACTGTAAACTGACTGATCTTTTCACTGTTTACTGACATTTCAGAGAAAAAACTTGAAATGATTAATGGAAAAAAAATGGCAGATAAACTGATTATGAAAATAATGATTAGCTGCAGCCTTTATTATACCACAAAACTGATCCTAATGACACATTGGGCAAATGCAACAAAGCATATGTATAGCTTTGAGTGTATTTACACTGGTGTGCATATGTGCACTTTAGCTATTAGGTACAAATATTAGTAAAATGGAGGCACTATGGGAACACAATGCAGTTCCCTTTCTTTGTGAGTTAAATGGCTGGAATTCATCCCTCCATGTAGATTCTGAGGGGTAGCATATTGGAGGGCACTGTGCCCTAATAGGATGGATGAGGCACACAAATCTTGGCCAAGCAACAGACAAAGGAGAGAAGGCTAGAGGGGTTGTAATTGTGCAGCCAAGTCTGATTCATCAACTTTTACAGTTCAAATAAAAGTGAGTGCAGCTTGCCAGCTTGATTATCAGATGGCTCCTGCTGCATTAGAGAAGATGACATGCTACATTTTCTCTGATGTCTCTGCACTGCCTGGGAACCGCTGGTCTTTTGAAGATGGGGAGCTACCAGGATTATAGTGCACTTTGTGTCACGGCTTGCAAATATATATTTACTATTAACCCGAGAGTGAAGCACACTTTTCCATAGGCTCCTGGTTTGGCCTGAAGTGATTTTGGCCTTTTATTTGAAGTGCTTCTAGTGTTTGAGAGCATAGCATGAATCTCTCTAGGCTAGCTGTGCCCACTGAAAAGAAATAAATATCCAAATATTTATTACCTTACTTCACTCGATATTTATCAGATATTCAAAATGGCATGACAGCACTTAATAAAACGTAAACCTGACATGAGACCATTTCAAGACTCTTAAACACATCAACTTGGTATGGATCACTGCCATATATTGGCCATTGTGACTGAACATTAACTTGGCATATTGACTTGGTAAACGATTGTTTATAAGTGAGTAAAAAGGCGCGAGAGGCATTTAGGGCAATAAACTGGACTAAAAGGTATGAAGACAAATAATGCACTCACACACTTTCACACACTGAGGGTAGTCTCTTTTTTTTGGTTAAGTGGTCTCAATGTTTGTGCCTCCTTTTTTAGAACATACCTTTGCTTTGTAAAAATGGCAACTTGAAGATTGTTCAAGTGTCTCTAGAGGGCTGAAGGTTGAATAGAAGAGGACTCTTAGTACCTGCTCGGGGCACCATATTAAAGCTCTGCACTATGGGTTGTATCAGTGTCTCCACAGGCATCCACACCAAACACAGTGGGGACCTGGAAATCACAGGCGTGAAACCAATGCTTGTCCAGTGAAGGTCATGGAGCGGAGAGTATATCTGCTCCAAAGGCAGGCTCACTTGAATAGATGAATCACAAGTGGTCAGAACAAAGTTTTTTTTTGTGCTAAGGTGAAACTTTTGTCATATACAACAGAGGAAAACTTCAGTCGCAGATCAGGTTAGGAACAAAGAACAAAAACATAAAAGTTAAAAAAAAAAGATATTTTCAGAAAAATGCATTCATTTACCTGTAAATGTGGTGAAACTGTCTACACTGTTTTATTCATTTCAAGTTGTATGTATTAAAAATAGATGCTGAAAAGGTCACTAAAACCTCAGAGAGTGACAATCTGTAGACTGTATCATGTTTTATATGCTGCACGTCCTTCTCCTCCTCTCCTCCATTCCCAGCTGTCCTATCTTCCTCCTTTTCTTCCCTTCACCCGTCCGGCCATCGGCAGGAGGGTCCCCCATATGAGCCAGGTTCTGCTCAAGGTTTCTTCCTGTTGAAGGGAATTTTTCCTTGCCACTGTTGCCTTAAGTGCTTGCTTTGGGGTAAGGCTCTGGGTCTCTGTGAAGCGCTTTGAGACAATTTTGATTGTGGAAGGCGCTAAATAAATAAAATTGAATTGAAAAAATTGAAAATTGACAGTTCAAGAGAACTATGTATAAGGTATTGCACTAAGCAGTTTCCCATTTGCTTACTTAAGCTTGTAAACATCATGTAAAAAGCCCCTATTACATTTGTGCCGGGCAGATAATCTCATTATACCGGTATTAATGTACTCCCTGTGAACCAAAATCATCTGACAATTGAGCAAATAAATATCACACTATGGTACACTAATTGAAGTCCAAGCAACTCCACATGAGGCATACCAATCATAAAAAACAACATGAGCAACAGCATGAACATTCTTGCTCGGCCAGCACAGGAGTACATAAGCCGCTATCTTGTCACCTTAATAATTGCAGGACAAGCACAACTGGAACCAACACACCAATGGTCCCCAATCTCAGTAGCTCATTAGAAAGAAGCCCAGTGGAGCTCGTTAGAGGATGAGGGAAGACGCAGTAAATAAGGTTAATTGGCCGATCTGTCAGACCCAGGAAGATGCTCAGGCTGACACGAAACAACCGGAACATGATTTCACCCTTTGCGTCCGCGCCCATACCCACCCTCTTCTTGTTTGTGTTCATTATCATTTTGAAGGGGTGTGACACAGTAGCTGTAGTGGTGGAGACTGTACCCAAGGTGTGCTGCGTGGAAACCACAGGTGATGGCAGATCAACCGGAGAGTTCAAACCTTCTGTGTTCGGTGTAACATTCACTGGAGAAATGGTTTGTTGGGGATAAACGGAAGGTATCTTGTGCTATCTTGCTGGTTAACATTAAGCAGAGGAGCAGTATTTACTGTGCCAACACAGTGTTACCAATATTGACAGCAGTAGTATCTGGCCGGTTAACACTGATAATGTTTAAGTTCCTGTTAAATTGAGGATGTTTTGCTTGTACTCATTGGGACCCAGTATATCAATGTACCTTTAAGAGACTGTAGATGTCATGAAAACTTTATAATGATATATAAGCCCTCTTACCTGCTGCAGAGTGGTGCTAGAACTCTCGAACAGTTCAGTGGCCAAAAGCACTTGAAAGAAATAGCGTCCGTGTTAATGAGACTGATATGACAATTACTTACAAGGGTAACTCATTAGTTCTGAGTGAAAAGAGAGGACAGGACAGCGCTGGGCTGGATGGTTTAATATGCATAACATCAGCATTCTCTGCTTTCTTTCTTCTTCACGCTCTCATTTGTTTTCACATTCACCACCTTATGAGTAAGGTATTGTAACGGCTAATGGAGGCTATAGTTTTGGGTGTCCTCATAAGCTATCAAGATTTTTGGCTGCTCCCGCTAATGACAAAAGACAGTTAATTAAAGGTCTTGTCTTGTGGGAAATGTACCTACCATCGCGTTTACTGAACCAATCACAGCCCTGCAGGGGGAAAAAGGAATTCTATAAGGATGCTGCAGCTCATATGTCTTTATTAGCTTAATATTTCTGCACCATGATGGTGATTGCAGAGGGAAAGCTCTGAGAAAATCATCCATTATGGATTGCTCTTGAAAGTAAGTGGAAAAAAAGAGAAAAAAAATCACTTGAGATTATCATCTCTGATACTGAGCATAATAAAACTAAACCAGGTGCACTTTTTGGATATAGTAACAGGAACTTGAAGAGCTGGAAGCCAAATCCGATTTTTAACTGCTCTCATGTTTTCTCAGTATAAATCCACCCGGTGCCTTAACATCCACTGCAGTTACACTGGAATCTGCTCTTAGCTTTCATTGGCTAAAGAAAGAATAACAAACACATTCAGCTGATGGACATATTTTATGGTTGAAATCAACAAATTTCAATTATTTTTCTTCTTTTTTTGTTTTTTATTTTGTGAGAAACAAATCTCCACTGAAGATATTTGGTGTCCTTCAGTAACTCTGTGTGTTCCAACCAACTCACAGTCAAAGAGTTCAGTTTGACTTCCCACTGAAATTGTTAAAAGAACAGCTGCAGGTGCAACTAGAGGACAAGCAAAATTCTCAGAGCATAGACTGAAAAGGAAAATCTTACAGGGATAATCTGGATTTGGAAAAAAAAAAAATGAAATATCCCTTTAAGCCTGCAGTTGTCATCCATTGCAACATTACAAGTTCATTTCATAATCATAATCTTTCTTTTTTTTGCTCATTTTTCCCCCCAGACTGGGTCATTATCATTGTTCAGATTTAATTCTGTTATGGCACTGCCATAAACAAACACTATAAAATGAGTTATGTTAATGGTTTTATCAGAGATCTTGAATATTACAGGAAACTCTGAAAGGTTTCATCAAATGAGCACAACACAGTGAGAAACCATGGCCTAGTTATGATAATCAAACTGTAATATATTCTTAAATATATTCTCACAAATCATATATTGGAACTTATAAGACAAAGGAAGAATCCTCGTATTTAAATTTAAATCCCTGTGGATGTAGGAATGCACACTGTATAAGCATCAAGTGCACCTTTAAACCCCTGGAAACTATTCATATAACATATTATTCACATAGAAAGTCAAAGTATGTGCCCTGTTTCCTGTTAAGATTTTAAAAGAATCACACCAAAACTAAATTATTCAAAAGAATAGAAACATTAAATTTTCTGAATTTTAACATTAGCTTCAAGCAATGTGCTTGATTCTTGTAGAATAATTAAAACAGGTAGATATCGGTACAGTAATTTTACTTTCTATGAGTATGGAGCTGGTAGACCATTCCCCATTAGCTGATCTGCCTTTGATGTTAATTTATCCTGCTGGATCTCCTTTTCTCCTCTGAGCCAAAGTAATGGATTTTGAACTAACGATCAAAGCACCCTCAAGAGTTGGTTCTCTCGCCTTCTAGCGTGTAATCCTTATGCATTTAAGCAGTCCATGTTGAACAAACCACTTGGTCAAATTATAAACTCTGTGCTTTAGTCTCGACCTCCAGAAACTTTAAACTGGGGAGAAATATCACTCTAAGATCAAGTGTCAGACCGCTGATAGACAAGGCTTCTGTTGATTTAATGTCAAAAAAGATACTGTGTGACTGAAGAAGGATGCATGTTGTAGAAAATATAAGATGACAGGACCATACTGAATAAAAACACACTTTCCACAATGTGTCAATAGACACCTTCATCTTACTGTGTTCTGAAAAATGCATCCACAAGCAGATAAGAACACTTTGACCCCTGATGTCCTCAAGACACTGAGCCCTGAAAATTATTTATCTAATCAATGAAAAACAATTAAAATGACTGTGACTCACATGTCATAAAGAAAAGCACAAATGTGTTGGACCTCCTATTGGACCTTAATGTTTTAATACCTCCCATTAGTTCTATAGAAATGATGAACCTAGCTAAATGTCCCTCATCCCAGATCCCCATCTAAATCATTTTTTTAATCAAGTGAGTGCCCTCTCTAATAAACACTGTGCTAAGAAGTGGCAGACTGAGTGTGACCCTTGGCTGGTGATGTATCTGTCAATGCTTTTATTTATGCAGCCATCTTATGATCACGCACCAATAAATCTTGGGTTGAATTTTAAAGGCACTCATGTTCAAAAGACTAAACTGTCACCTGACAGGGGATAGGAAGACTTTATGAGCACAAGGAATAAAACCACATAAAATAGCCCCTCATTTAATCACCAGTGGATCGAGAGGGATGCATCGTTAGGGCTATTAAAGCTTCCCCAAGGCCAGAACTGCAAGACTAATAATACATCAATAGTTTCCCATAAATTGACTTTACTAAATACTTGGGTGTCAGAAGTGTGCACATAACACTCTGAATGTTTGGCCTTAAGGGCTTAAAATGTAAAAACAAGATACGCTGGCTGTACTTGAGCAAATGTCATGAGTGTAGACAACTCGCAGCTAATGTCAGGGCAGGTTTCTTGGGAGAAGAGACTTTAATATTTTCATGTTGCCTGTCCTAAGGTGGCTAACAAGACTGATAATATAGTCTTGATTTTGCAAACAATTTATTTTACTCCCTGGTGAAATTTAGTCTCAATGTAACATTTTACAACTACTTTTGTGTGTGAATGTGCTGATATTTTCCATACTGTGAATACAGGAGGTTGGGGATGAACTAGTTCAGTGCAAGTACCCTTGTGGCGAATCACTAAAAAAACACTTAAGTGATAATCCATCAGCATGTTGCCTGACTGTTTTGCATGGCTTCCTCTTTAAAAGGTCACAGTCAAAACATGTAAAAGGTGCTGGCTCAGTTAAATGACTGGAAGACAGTCAGAGTCACATGAGTGGCACATATGCAACTGGATAGCACTCTTTCTTGTCAATTTGACAGGTGTTGCAATTATAATCATATGTTATTTAATCAAATCTCCGTTGTTCAATGCCATAATAATTAAATGCTGTATTTACACATACAAATAACTGCGAGAGACATGAGAAATTATTCAGCATCTTTGTGACACTGAATTGTGAGAAGTTAAAGTGTCATGTTACTATAAATTCATATTCCTTCTCATGCACCGACTGCTGCAAATTGTCTTCTGTATTGAGATACATGGAGCTTAATAGCTGGAAGAAAGCATTGGCTCACTGCAGATCCTGCCACTGTTTTCCAGTCAGCCTAAAATGGAACACCCTTGTGCTATTCATCATATGCTACTCAATTATGAATGTCTGAAAACTTGAACGTGCTGCAGTAATATATTTGCAGGGGATAAGAGGAGAAAGAGCTGTGCTCGGAAAGTCAGACCGAGTCATGCTGCTATTAGAATGCAGAATGGATTCTTTGGGAGCAAGACTTTGAAATTAAACCCTTTCTGATTTCTAAAATGTGGCTGCATTCACAATAAATACAAATCACACACTCATCCACAGTATCTCATGTTATTGATTTAATAGTCTTAAAAATATCTGCAAGCATTCCATGAAATACTGCTTAGCCAGTGGGTGTGACTAATAATGCATTTAAAAGCTGATGCATTATGGTACGTGGTGCCCTCTGGTTCATTTTCTTTTTGATGCCTTAACATATGGCTCAATAATCAGGGCAGATTTATCATTCCAGTCATTGTCCTCTTGCAGGCCTAACTAATAACAGTGAATCAGCCAAAGCCATTGGGGTTCCCAGACTTAATTACCCAAGCTCTCTTTGTCTAAAGAAGCTCAATAGAAGATCTAAAGCAGCCTTAGATGTGTCTGATCTGATCTTCTAACTGTGATGAGATTTCACTTCCTTTATGGCTCTAATTACTGAAATTAGATCTCCAACGGAGAAGTCTACTGTATGGAACTGCAATAGGCCGACTCTTTATCTCTATAGCTGTATCCAAGTCTCTTTGTTCTGTTACAAGCCTTCATTTCTCTGGAACACGCCCATTTTCTCACATAAGAAAGGCTGATCCTCAATTGTAACACAATATGTCAAATGACGAACCACAGTTGAGAAATTCACTTTTTTTATTATTATTATTATTATTAATCTTACTTTTTTTTTTTTTTAATTCTATTCTTGCTATTCTTGTAGCACGTCCCTTCTTGCTCCTCACCAGCTCCGATTTGCCCTACTTTCCATTATGAATAATAAGGGGAAGGACTGGTACTTGGATGTGAATGGTTGTTGAAGTCCTTGACCTCAGGTGGCAAAACCTTCCCATAAGCTCAATCATAGGGTCTCGTTATCTAGTACATACATAATTAAAACCCGAAAACTCCTGCTTCAGAATAGGTTTGTCCTTGGAGGTTTCATATTTTAATAAAGATTCTCAGAGGGCCAGTCAGGGCCCTGCTTCCTGCTGACTTACTTTCAAGAGTGACAGAATCTCTCATGCCGACATTTCAGCTGTTTATCAGGCACTAATTTGAGTTTTGATAATACTCTGAGGTTTATCAATTCAAGTGAGATGAGAAAATATACAGTAACGTGTTTAAGATGAAATATCTTCAGCCCTACAAAACATATTAAAGTTCCACAACTACATACACTGAAAATGTATACTTATAGATTCGCTTCTGGTTGTGGTCTGATATTATGCATTGAAGTGTTGGAGGAAGTCCAACACATAAAGAACCAACCGGCTCTTTATCTAGCTCATTTTGCTCAAGCTGAATCAAGAGGTATGTTTAATTTATTAGAATTTCAAATGAAATTTACCACAGGCATTTGAGAAAACAGCTACCAGCTTTGCCATCAGCCAACACTATAATTTGTCAAACACATTTGGCAAAGCCAGCAGGGAGATTTTTGTTTTCTTGAGGACCCTAATTACAATGAGTCCTGCACTGCAAAATGGCACACGGATAACAAAGCAGCACATTGAGAATAGTAAATAGTAGTCTGCCAGCAGAATACAGCCAGTTAAGTTTTAGAGGTCTTGCTGTTAAATGCATAGGGGTCCAGAAGATTTAGAGTGATCCACCTTTTATCTTTTTCCAAAATCAGGCAGAAAAAACTATTTCATTATTTGATAATTGATTAAATGCTGCTTTCAACAGTCCACAGATTTCTCCAAGCTGCTATACAGAGTCATTATTCACAGACACACTTGATTCAGCTGTAGTAATGCTGAGACTGGAGTCAGTATAAAAAAAAAAAAAAAAAAAAAAAAAAAAAAAAAAAAAAAAAAAAAAACCCTTCCTTCTCCCCGCCCACAAAACCCCTTTGCACAAAAGACGTCTTCCAAGCAACACCCTCTTTTTCTTTTTTTTTTTTTTTTCCTT
>JBBMJY010000013.1:2461258-2482252 GCA_037833715.1 Toxotes lorentzi
GGGGGGGGGGGGGGGGGGGGGGGGGGGGGGGGGGGGGGGGGGGGGGGGGGGGGGGGGGGGGGGGGGGGGGGAGGGAAAAAAAAAAAAAAAAAAAAAAAAAAAAAAAAAAAAAAACAGCATAGATTTAGTTCTGTAAGTTAAAGGCATGTTTGGAGCAAGTAGGTTCTGAGAAGTAAACTCTGGGGTTTACTTCTTTGGTTTGGTTGCCTTTGGCAGGTAAACAATGGAAGTGAAAGATAGGCAGCGTAAAAGCCCACTGAGACACCTGAAAATATGAATATGCTACAGCATATTTGCAATAAAAATGTGTCATCAATGTATCTTTAGCACAGCTGACTTACTATCCTGGATACCAATAATGTCTTCCACAGCGGAACAATTCTGAAAATTGATGGTATCAATATTACACAACCTTTTCTTTCTTTCCTCTGGGACTGAGTCAATACTATTCTCTCCTGAGCAAACACTGTAGGTATGAAATTAAAGTGTACCTGCTGAAGAGATATCAGTGGGAAAAACATGTCTCTTGCTCCAAATGGAGCCAAGTTTATGCCTCAGCGCTGTCTTTCTTCTGCTCTCTTCTCCAGCATGACCAAACACCTGTGACCTCCACGACACCACTGTGCACCAGATCTTTTGGTAAAAGCTGTTGGTTGACATCAGGCAGAGATTAAATTAAGTCAGTTTGGGTTTTGCTGACATGTTCACAGGATTAATGCTGCTAGCGGTCAACAGGCTCCCAAACACACACCAACCAATACTCCACTGTGGTTCTGTACCTGTGTTGGATCACAATCACTACACTCATGAGCAAAAATATACAACTCCCATGGGGACACATTAGTGATCACTTATTCATTAATTGCCTATTAGTAATATATTTATAATCTAGCAAGTCTGTTTTGCTACCTAAGGAGCATCAAATTTCTTGCTTGAGGATTTTTCATTTAATAAAAAAAAAAAAAAAAAAAATCACCAAAACTGCCCACGCATGTTGGAATGAAAAGATTAGGTTTCAAACCTTCAGGCAAACATTTATGGAAAGGAGAGAAGAACCAAATTTAAAGTCTTATGATTATGCACTCACACCTACAGCAAGAGACAAAGACACTGATTGCAATTTGTTTGAAATGAGTGCTGAAAAACAGGGAGCAAAATTTAGGGGACAAGACACAGAGTGGATGCAGCAATAAGACGACAATAAGTAAACCTTTCAACAGAACAAGAACAAAACAAAATCAAAGTCAAACGGAAAGCTGGAGCAGTTATTACTTACTTACTACTGCCAGGGAAACGATGTTGCTTCACACGGCTGAAAAGTCTCAGAGATTTATTTTAAACACCTGACTGTCATAAACTCCAGTGTTTGACCACTTCATATTGACTTTCTATTTTTTATTGCCATTTCAAATGGGTAAAATCTTATTTCATTGCACAGCTGTGCGCAGTGCATTTGATTAGCTCAGCCCCTCCTCTCCCTCTCTCTCACAAACACACCGACAAAGGGTCCATCTGTGAACAGTCCCTCCTCCTGAGAACACTCTACAATAACTCTGAATAACTGTATGATCAGGAGCAGAGGGAACGAAGAATAGTTGTTGGCTTTCTCTGTAGAGGAGACGGCTAGCGTAGCTGCTAGTCAATATCAGTGCTCGTATAATCTTAATGTTATTTGTATTTGTTATATGTGGATGAATGTTTGCTCCCTAAATCCAGATGAATATTGAAAAATATTTTCGAGGACTAAAACGCGTCCTGAGGAGACACAGTCAGTCAAGACGGTATTACAGCTGTGTAGCGTACACAGAAGCCCCCCACTGCCAACCAGAGCCGACAACAGCGAGGCCACTTGCGTAGACTCTGCATTGATCCCCCACAGAAGTAAAAACCAGGCTTTACGCTGATGTCCAAAAGTCCATGCAACTATAGAAACCTTCCAAACCAAAAAGCAGATTTCGCCATGACTTTGCTTTACTCTCTGTGCCACATTCATACAAACAGAGCCCAGGATGTAAAACTGCAAAACTGGTGAAAGAAATGGCTCAAGTATTGTGTTTGAAATGCTACTGTCACATACTGTCATATTAATTATAATTAAATATGAATAATGGAACCACATCTGGCAGTGGTTGCTGTTCAAGCTTCTAACCAGTGATAACCATGACTGTTAGACTGTATAAGAATCAGTCATTCAGAACAACCAGAGCTCAAAATACATGCACTGGAGAGTTCATGAAAGACATGAAGTAATAAGCAATGCAGAATAAAACAGTGTATCACCTTTTGATTTGTGCTTGGCTAAGAAAGAAGCAATCATAAAAACTAAGGCACCAAGTACGCTATGTAACAGGCATCATATTCGCATACTCGTGCCATAAGGGAAAAACAGCAGGCAGAGTGACAGTTTGAGGGAAACCAGGTTTACACAAGAAAAAAAAACTGTGTTGCTATTTATATCCTCCCTGAATTCACACACAGACACATTTATCAAAGAACTGAATGGCTATGACTACAACAATGTGAATGAGTGATACAGACTCATTTGACTCATTACTTTGTTGTGTCTTCACTAAAAAATAAATATAGACATAAAGTATATGTAGTCGTTAACTTACCATGCTAACTACCCCAATCATTTTTTTTATTCATGAAACAGATAAAATATTTGAATATTTACAACAGGAAATTTACAGTTGTTGTATATTTGGAACATATTTATCTCACAACACGCATTCTTTTCACTAAACTGCTACAGATTGTTACGTTAGTCTTACAGCTAACCAGCCATTTGCCCATTGCGATCACAGTGTGCTTTCCATGGGGCTCAAACTATCTTGGAAGCACTCAGTAACTTCTGAGTGTCAGTAACATGACAGGGCCACAGATAATGCCCTGTCTTCTCAAACACTCCCCTTCCAATATAACTTCACTTTGAAGTCCAGTCAAGGGATCAAGCAGAACATTTTAAGTAGTTAATCCCTCATTTTTAGTCAAATGCACAGTATCCACTTAATATTTACCGCTGAGAGGTTTCTAATTGTCCTGCTTACTAGTTCAAACTAACTTCAAATACCATACTGATTTTTTTATGTGACCACTGGGGAGATGTAGGCTGTATGTTGAGAAATGCTTTTAAATGATATAATTAGCATACCTCTGAAAGGAGAAAAAAAAAAAAAAAACAAGCATCTCCTTTTTTAGTTACTGCAAGGTCACGGTGTTTAAGTATGGTAGTTTAATTAAATTTGCTGTCCATAAAGTTGTTTGAGGAACATTATTATTGCCATCCCAAGTGTCAAAGTGCTTGTCTAAAAGAGAACAAAATGCCTTCACCAATCCTCCCTCATTCCCCCAGCTGCATTTCATCCCATAAAATAAGAAAAACTTTAAATAATAATAATAGTAATGAGCTGAATTAGTTCCAGTTCATTACTAGTGCAGAAACTTTTTCCCCACATGTTATTGTCTACTGAAAATAACTTCAAATCACCTTAACACCCACTGACTCAATAAACTGTAAAGACAACCATCCATTTCTCTGTGTTCATTAGCACTTTGACAAAGCCTGTGTGAATCCACTTTTATAAAAAAGAAAATCCATCTGCTAAATGATTTAAAATGAGTGAGAATTTTACCAAACAGATAAATTTAAAGTTTACTGTCTCGATATATTTGTATATAATGTACTGAAATTTTAATATTCAATCAATTAATAATAAGCAATAAGCTGCCGCTCAACTTTTTTCTTCTCATGGCAGATGTGTGGGCAGATGCATTGAATGCATTTATAGACCGCAATCTCTGGTCAATTCAAAGTACATGGAAGCTACTCATGCCTGAAATTATACAGTTCAAGGGGCACTGATTGTAGCTGCACACTTAGAAAGTCAAATATTGGCAAAAGCTGCCACCCCAGTTTAAGGGAATTACACATCTGGGAAGGGAATTAAAGGTTAAAATGGGGGATGCATAGGCTCCGATGACTGGGACCTTGATCAAATATTGATTGTGTGGCACAGTAGGGAAGGTGAAACTGCTGAGAAATCCTTAATCCATACTGTGGAATTTGCGAGACATGGGCCTCCATTATTTAATTATCATTGCCTTGAGTGAGATCTACTCTCAGTCAAGCCTTGACAGCTCCTTTTGAAAAGAACCTGCCTGAGGAAGCAAGGACTTTAATTTGCAACTTTTCACATTTCTTTCATTTCCGCATTACTGGTTCACCCTGAAAGCAGAGTCGATTCGATCCCTCAACAGTGAAGAACACAGCTACGAGTAATAGGCGCTGCTATTGGGGTTTATCACCAGAGACAGAGTGTAAAGTGTAAGAAAATGCCTACTTCTGCAATGCTTAGGCAACCATTTAAGGGAATTTGGAATTCAAATCAGAGCACTTTGTTGTTAGTGAAGGTCGATACACCTCATTAGTGCTATCCCATGTAATGGCTTACACGAGCAAGTGCACATTTCCCTAAACTTAGTCAATCCTAAGAATTGATTTATTTTTATGTGGGAACTCATTTGATATGTCGATGAAATATCTACACTCTGTTAAGTCCTGTTTTTTGTGTTCTTATGTGCATGGTGTGTTTGTTCATGCATGGGACTAAACACAGGGGACCCACTAACTCACAGCTGGGTCTCACATACAGTTTTAAAGTCAGTGGTTTTAGATTAGATTTACAAAATTGTCATAGCTTACCCACGTAGGAGTATTATGGAACATTACTGTCATCCTTTTTTTAGCCACGCCTACAAACTAAGAGACTTATTTAGGGTAAACCTGAGATTACACTGCCTGCATGTTTTTACTCTACAGCAGACGGACAGCAAGTGGGTCTGTTTTCTCTTCGATGACACTCAAGCAAAACAGGATTTATGTCTCTGCTCATACGATCAGGGAAATACATGGAGGAGAAAACCAGCTGAGCTTTAGCTAACAAGGCTTCAGCGAGGCAGAAGTTCTCTTCCACATCCAGGTTGCAGCAAGAGTACAGAGTAAACCAACTGTTAAATTTCAACAAATTCATCTCTTTTGTCTTTTTTATTTTCCTTTTCTGCTTCTTTTTAATGGTTGGCATGAATTAGAAAGAAATCCCCACATTTAAGATGTTTTGTATTCTCTCTACATATATATATATATATATATATATATATGTATTTATGCATGCTTTAGTAGAGAAAGAGAAATATATCTACAATAGTAGTCCTTAAGCCCTGCTCTCACGAGACCTTCATTAAGTGGGGACATCAGGTAATTAATGAACTATCAGCAACCTCTGTGGCTTGTGCACTGTGCCGTCACATAATAAAATTCTGAAAAGCCACCGCTGCCCCAGATACAAGAATTTTACATTTGTCACTTTATGATTTGACACAAGAACATTTCAAATTTGTCCAGAAAATACAGTATAGTCAACACCTTCCTTTATCTCACTACTGCCACAATTTTTCATATGGAGAGAAACAGAATATTTCCCATGGAGCCAAAACTCACAGCAACCATACGTAACTGTAGCTGATGACCAATGTCGTCATCTTATCAATAAAGCTGCAATCTCCCTCTCTGCTATGATCCACATCAAAGGTGGACAAGGTTCTACACAGAACAAAGGATAAAGAACAAAGAGTCATGTTTTTCTTGACTTTCTTGACACAGTTTAGTGTAACATAGCTTAGCTCTGTTCCTATACTAAGTAATTACTACTATTACAGCCGGTTAATTTTTGCTACAGGCCACACAGTTTAAAAGAAATAGAAAACCATCGATTTCCTTTTTCATTTCTAGTGTCGATGACTCTCTGGAGTCCCTCAAGCACCACTGCAGACGCACAAAACCCAACCTAGCTGAAGAGCCATGACAACAGTATATCACGTTCCTCCACGCTGCCGGATCTGCTCTATGCAATTCAGTACAAAGGCGGACTCACACACATCCGGTCGCTTGCAAGAGTGATCATCAAGTAAGGCTGACATCTGGACAAAGCTAGCTATAAGATTTCGTGCTACTAGATGTGGAATGCTTGTGTTTTCAATACTCTAAGCTAAGTAGGATTTTTACTGTGAACCCAATCGTGTTTTTACACCAACCTTTAAGTGAGTTTTCTGCTCTGTGTAAAGTGCTTTCCCTCTCTCTTCATTTTACTAACATGTTTCAAACATCACCACTTCAGCATTTTGACCTCGGCGTTAGGCCTAAGTTATATAAAAGTTTCATTTTAGAGACTTGAGCAGAATTCTAATTTCCTCACCTTGTGCTGTAAATTCTTTGTCTGCTCGCTTTCACACCCACAAAGTCTCACCCTCACATTTGCGGTTCGGCGCCTGCTACTTCCCTTTGTCTCCCTTTGTGTCTTACACACGCCCGCACATCTCTATTTAGTCTAACAACAAGTTAGAATTTCTAATTTGTCCCCTGTGTTTGTAACTCTTCAGTAGTAATAGTATTGGCTGTATGGTTACTGTTATATTTTAATAAGTAGTCATCATTGATTGTTCTTGCCAGAATATCCTCTGCCAACAAAGTACTCCCAACTGCCTCCATTACACTGTTGTATAAACCTAGTTGCAACATAATTATAACTATATTTAAGTACTTATAGTTTAACTTGATTTTCCATCAATGTTGATAACTTTTTTATAAAACATCACACCAAAATTTCAAAGCTTATGGTTAATCATTTAAGAGACTGATCTAAATACCTTGGTCCACCTACACATGCCGACACACAGAATGCATTATCATTATCCATAAAAATAACCACTCCAGGTTTGTTTTTTTTTGTTTTTTATCTTGTGACAAATGTTGCAGAAAGCACTGAACATGAAAAACATGTTATTACGTGTTAAATGTTATTATCACATAAAAACATCAGGGATTTTATATCGATTCTGAGATTAGAGCTTAGTGACCAATACCATGCAGGAAAAAGTCAGCTAATACTTTTTTTTTTTTCTTCTTCTTTGTGGTGGATGAAATCTTACGGGTCAATCTGTCAATCAAAACAAAGGTCAGGAGAAAGCCAATAAAACAATAAGTATGTCTCAAGGCCTTTGTTTGGAATGTCTTAAGGTCTCAGTTTGGAAGTGAAGAACAACTCTAGAGGAATTCTCAAGATGAAATACTTTACTATCATCAATTATCAACTCTTCTGTTGCAGGATCCTTGCATTGTGGGAAGTTTTTTTTTTTTTTTTTTCTAAAAGTTTGTCACTTCAGTCATTACTTCTTTAATACAAACTTGAAACCAGCTGCCAATCCAATATCAATGGGATGGAAAAAGCAATACGTAACTCCCAAAAGGAGTTTGGAATTGTCTTCAAAGAGAAAGAAGTTACCGCTGGCACACAACATTTATTGCAGTTTATGAAATATCCTTACCCAAAAGGCTTAGATGTCCATCCTGCACTTCCTGTGAACTGAGCCCTAAAAGAGTAAATGCATGAAGCAGATAAATAAGTAAACACACACTCAGCTTTAGACTCTGTCTGTATACACCCACCTCCTTTTATATTGTTGGAACTAGCTTCAAACAAGGTGAAAAGATATACCCTTCCAGACTTCAAAAGTGCATTTGATATCCCAAGATGGACATTTGGCGCATAAATAATGGATTGCGTGATTTTATTATTTAAAAATGAATGGATGGCTTTTCTTCGAGAACTGCTTCCTTTTCATCATCTTTATGTGCAAGAAGGCTGAACACCAAGAAGGCAACATGGGGTCTAACAAAGGGGAAACTGTCAAAACAGCATAAGCTGGTCTTTCTTTTTCTTCTTCTTCTTCTTCTTCTTCTTCTTTTTTTAAAAGCCCTCCTTTGTCATATGCTATGAGAGACATAATGCATTTGTTCCCCACCACTATAGAAGGGGGAGGTGATCAAAGTGCAGTAATGGTGAATGACTCATTTGTAAGTGGATGGCTCACAGTTCACCTGTATCTGCCCATAACATTTTCTGCATGGTAGAAAGGCCCCAAGCAACTGTGAGCTGTTTGTTTTCATGTTCATTATTACAACTCTCAGTGTCCATCTTTGTCATGCGCCTCCTTTGAAAGGCAATCACACACAACAGGCTGTGCTCCATTGAGAAGGCAAGTTATTCCCTACTGTTTAGAGGTAACTGATGAGTGGCCATCAGTAGAACAATGTACAAGTACCGGACCACCCGAGGAGCTAATCGCTGTAACATTATGCAAAGCGACACACTCCTGAAAAACATACTTTGAAAATCTGTACTGAAACAATACAGGCTTCTAAAGATTTACCAGGCTTGTGTTCTGAATCCTTTGTAAAGCAGCTACCATTTTGGTTCAGTTTACATTCCAGATTGTACCAAAACCTGCTCGTTTAGTTCGTGTTATTCTGTTTGGCCTACAGCAGTTTTTAACGCAATACAAAGAAAACGTTATTAAAGCATTCTAGTGCACAAATGATCTCCAAAGGCATCTTTTCCTCTGGATGTTTGTATTATTGATTTATGTTTATCTGATTATTTGCTCCATCTATTTGCCTGGGGAAGGTAGATTGCCCAGTTTGCAGCCTCCAATCAAAGGCACCACAGAAATTAACCAGGTGTATTTTTTTGCTCTCTCTCTGATCTGAACAACACAATCGGCCGAGAAAAACAGGTGCACAGAAGTCAAAATGTTACCTAATTCCGAACTACAGTTTCCACTGTGGATGAATTTTATAGAGCAAATTATTATTTGATAAATCAAGGAAATAATCAGCAGATGAACTGGTAACTAAATCATTAGTTGTGGTGGTAGTCCTCATTCATGTCAATATTTGGTAAGTTATCACAAACCAACATGTTTTGTTGTTGTCACATACAGAAGGTCATTAATATTCTGTGTGTTGCATTTCTTCACTCATGATGCTTTTCTCTTCTCCTCATGCCGTCCTCTTATTTCGCCTTCTTAAATTTGTTTCATTACCATAGTCCCTCCTTGAGCCTTGAACACAGTTGAACTGACACATTCTGGCCTTCCTGACAGAGAGCAATTAGTGAGCGTAAGGTTGAACAGCTTGAGGCCTAAGGCTGCCAACAGTACTCTTTAGTGCCTGTTGGAAGAAACCACTTGATAATGATCCCGCACTCAACATCACCGTAAGCTAATGGTAATGTTGAGTGCCGAACCCCTGCCGAGCAGGCTGGACCTCTTCTTGACAGGTCATTGAAAAGTATGTGTTGAAATGGTATAAAGTGACAATCATTCTTCAAACCAATGTGCCACATAATAAGCCCCCAGCTGAGTCTGTGAGGATTCACAGCAGAACCAATTTATTTTGTCTACTTCAAGTGTAGTGTGTATGCATGTTGTTTTTCGGATTTGTCTAAATGGGAAAACAAGCGCAGATTAAAATCTTCGAGTCACTAAGAGCGTTCAAGCAGGAACAGCATTATTTGTCGCGTACAAGCCTGTTGACATCAGTGAAGAATGCCTGTGATTTCTTTCGCCAACAACACAAAATGCAGAACATCTAAAAACTTTGGTAAAAAGCGGAAATTGAAAGCGGCTGTACATGTAAGAAGATCACACACTGTACTGCCTCAAAGAGCCTGATTCTACTCAATATCCAAAGCTTGTTTCCTTTTTACTGTGATGCACAAATATGCATCGGGAAAAAAAAGTACTATGAATAATGTCCACAGCCAAGGACCATATCGAATGATATTCTACTATTAGCTTACACATTCAGAGGCAACAGCAAGTCCCAGTAGCCCCTGGTAGAGATTACAGAAAGAAATAGGGTGGCATTTTTAGAAAGCATCCACCCCCTTTGTAGTATTTTTCTTCCAGATTTCCCTGCAGAAATTATATGAAGGAGGAATTGACCACTGATAAACCATGTATGCCTAATGGATTGAACAACTCATTCAGTCAATCAGCTAAATGACACACGGTAAAAAGAGCAGCACATGCTGCCATGCTTTTAGATGAATTTGTGGAAAACTGTGTTTTGGGATGTAAAAACCACGAGGTATATTTATGGTCGCAGATTCAGGCAGTGGAAGAACTAGCTGCAGTCACTGATGTTGTGTTTATGAGTTGCACTAATGAAATACAGCAGGTGATACAAGTTTATGAAGCTCAGCATGTATTCCCCAAACTTTAGGGTCCTTTATTATTCATGGTGAAAACAGTTCCTGAAGGAGAAGGTGAAGCAAGTCATTTGTTTGTACTGGTACCATAATTTTTAAATAATCTCCCTCCCGCTCTCTTCATCTGTCTCTCCCTGTGTGTGCATGTGTGTGCGTGTGTGTGTGTGTGTGTGTGTGTGATGCAAACCAATCCAGCTGAATATTAATTTAAGCTCTGCCAAGAACGGCGGATGCAGCAGTGCTGCAACAGCATCAGTCTGGCTTTAATGACACAGTGCCAAATTAATTAGACTGACAGCAATTTATTGACCCAATTTTGAAAGAGAATTGCTGGAATCATCTTCATCAGTAGCAAATCAGGCTCTGGATGGTAACTGCTACAGAGCTACCTTGTACATCGGTAATATCCAAGCTACTCATGGCACAAATACAGGCCTCATTGTTTCTTTTTTTAATTATTTTTTGGAAGTTATTTATTTAAATAAAAAAAGATAAATAAAGGGCATACTAGAGGCATACAACCACATAGGAACCTTTGTTGCATGTTATTTTCCTCCCTCTCTCCCTTTGTGTCCCACTTCCCAGGTGTGATCAAATAAAGTAAAAAAAAAAAATCACAAATAAATTAAAAAAAAACTAATCTCTTAAGCAGCTGTGGCACATAATACACAGCTCATTTGTGTTTTATGTCTGTTGTACTCTTCAAAGATCCTCTTGTGTTTTCCAGCAGAGACTAACTTTAAACAATACAGAATAGAGCTGTCGTGACGCATGAAAATACACAAACATTCAAGACATGAAACCCAGGTGAAACTGTTTAATCCAAGGTCCTCCTTTGAAAATATTCAGGTACATTTTAGTGAAAACAGGTAACAACCAGAATCACTGATCATATGTAAATTAATAAATAAATTAATAAATTATTTACCCTTTCAAAGGCTTTCTACCTTTCTCCTAAACCATCTGGGATCTCAGCGTTTACATTTCTAAAATCTCAGCCAGCACCACGATGACCAGTAACTGCAAATTTAAATTAAATTCATATTCTTTTCGCACTAACATTTACAATTAAAATTTGTACTCTTTAAATTATATTTACAGTTTTTGCACTTAATCCCTGTGATTACAACACCAGCTTTAACTAGCATGAAGCTAAATGCTGGGTTGATATCTTAGCTGAAGGACAAAGCGTTTGCTCAGTGTCAGTCAGACGCAAACCACATCTGCAAACAACACCTTGGCAATCGTGACAAATTTGCCATGTTCTGTTAAATGATAGAATATCAGTGGTTGAGGGGTGGCTTGTTGGGAGGGGAAGTTAAATTCAGTTTAAACACATCTGTTGATTGGCCACACCATGGGAATTCAGCGAATAATAACCCTGTGAAGGCAGTGGCAAAGAGCTGGGATGAAGGGCTCTAAATCCGTGCTGTGGACAAGCAGGAAAGCCGTTTCCCTGGCATCGCCGCTCCTTCAGAGATTACATGTCTCTCCTTTTCATTATAACATCCAAGTTGGCTTGCTACCATTAATAAGGTAGACCTCAGCGCTTATCCCATCACATCACATTGGCCAGAAAAACAAAGTGCAGCGGGGCAACTATGTCATCCACACATCATTAGGTCTTCAAAAACGCATAACATATAGCATCACAGCAACACCAGAAATATGAGAGATAGATTTAAATATAGCACTTCTTTTCAAATAAGGAAACAACACAAAATCCTTTTCACAATAGGAGGCTGGAGGTAAAATTATGCAGCTTGAGTGAAATACTAAAATACTCTCAAAAGGCTCAAGTGTGAGGCTGTGGGCTGCATTCAGGTAGACAGCATGAAAAGGTAATATACTGTAGCTGCAGAGCACAATTCAGAGCCCGCGGTGAGTTGAGGCAGTTTCTGCACCACAGTCCTCCTGGCTGTTCAGCCCATCCACGTTCACTCACTCAATATACCTCCAACTCCAGGCTGGATCCCTTATACTGGCCGCTCCATCTCTCCGCAGTATTTAATGTGTTTCTTCCTTCCCACTCCCACTCGAAACCTTTGCCAAATGCTTGCCTGACAACACATCCCTCAGCCTTTGCAGCAGACAAGTAATATGGGCTCATTTTGCAACAGCCCGTGGCACTGACAGGAGTGCGCTTGTGTCTGCCAGAACTGATTACTTGCAAATATTGCTGATCAAATTGTTAAATCATCCAAACTTTGAGACAGTTTTCATTCCTACCTGCAAAAAAATGTGACCCCATTTTAGTTGTGGGGCAATTTCTATAACATCCACATTTTGCAGAGAGAACCTGATGTGACTCTGAATCAAACTTCATGTGGGTTTTTCTCCCGTACAACCAATATTTTTCATCCATGAAAATGAATTCCACCTTCAATATCTTAAATCCTGTACAAGAATAATTCCTCTAACGTTACCATGCTTTTATCTTCAGCTGGTAGAAGAAAAATATCATCGAGGAAACACGCACGGGCCACTCTCAAATAAGCATTTTTAATCTCTTTCATTAGGCTGGCATTACTGCTTCCAGAAACTGATTAGATGTCTCACTCCTAATGCCTGCACTGATTGTCGTTAATGGCAACCTGTATTGCAGGGGCATTGTCAGACTGAGAGTTTGGCTCGCTCCGTTCAAGCAAGTCTCTGAAACACATGGCTGTTTTAATTACTGCTCCATTCAGATCAATGCGGCATTGGTGCTGTGATCAGTATTCAGTATTTGAGTTTTCCTTAAAAACTCCTCTCGTTGTGCCTCAGGTCTTGACTGTGAAGAGCCTGTTTGTGTGAGCACACTACATCTGCGCTGATTTAACACTGTGGATGTGGATGAGTTCTCACAACCAAATACAACTATATTCACAAAGAAAAACTCTGCTGTCACAGAGTTGTAAAATAATTTGTTATTAGTTTCCAACTGCTTCTTTGAAATAAAGCCTGTTTTCTTTGTAACAATAGTGACTGAAATGCACCTCTTGAACATCTCTACCATAACACATTATGAATTAATGCTATCGATAGCTGAGAGAGAACATACCGTGTATGTGGAGATGTACTGATAATACCAACAATGTAATATCTTGATAGAATTGCAGGAAATTGATGGTCAGATCTGAAAAAGCACAACACGACTTATTTTGATCACTAAATATTGTCATTTGATGGATACTGGGTTAGATATACACTGAACTAACCACACTGAAAATAAAAATCCTGTTTAGGTTCATTCTCACCAATATATTACAAGGCTACATCATTGTCAAAAACAAGGTGTGCTTGACCTAAATGGAACCACGAGCAGAAATCATGAGGCACAGATCTGGTGCATTCGTTACAGGATAATGCCTGTCTCTCTCCCGCTGGTAATTGCAGTGAGTCAGAGAGGAGGAGGCAGACCGGAGCTCCAGATGCCCTCTTCTGGGCCAGACCTCCCTCAGGACAGGCTGGTCTTGTCTTGAGCGGCGTGATCCAGAGAGAGGCAGACTAGTGATTCCATTAGCTTGGCTGCTAATGAGAACTACACCTGGGTCCTTGTTGACCTGCTACACATCCCCATCCATCCACCCCCCTTCATCACAACACGCTCCAGAAAATTTATGAGTAGAAAAGAAAAATAAATAAATAGTTGCAGTAAAATATCTGGATTTTTGTGTTAATAAATTTCTCTTCTCTGCAAGCCTCAGAAAGTCACCAAATTAGGTTCGCTGAAAGTTTACTTCAACATTACATCTACATTACTCTGTATATTGTGACCTAGCTTGATGTACTGTGTTGCTGATCAACATGTATTTAGGCTACACAGCTTGCCCCCTTTTCCATTTATATTCTTATTTTATGTACAGTAGAAAGCACACTTGCATCCCAACTGAAACTATTGCCACCCAATGAAATTTTAAAGAAAAATAAGCCATTGAACTCCTCTGGTGGCCAATTACAGTTAACAGATAAACCGGATGCAATTAATTCAGAATTATTACTGTGCATTAGTTTGACAGTGTAAATACTCCCTTAGCTTATTAACTATTCAGAGACATAATTCACAGCACAGTGTCTTTTGATATTTTATTCCTTACCAATATGGCAATATTTTAATCAAATAATAGGGTATGGTTCTGTCCTGTGGAACCATTGAGGAAACCAAGCCTCCACACTATATTTGTTTCTTCATCTGATCTTTTTTTTTTTTTTTTTTTTTTTTTAAACATAACACTGTTGAGGGCTGATGCCGATATTTTCCATATCGGGAACCTCCATCCAGTGGCCAGTGTGAATCATGACCTTCAATTAAATGTCAGCGAGTCCTTTGTATGGACTGATGCCATTCATCCTTGTGTGGGACAAATTTCTGTCCCATACAGCAGTGGGCCAGTCTGAAATGCCCTGATTGACGCCTGACGCTGAGCATCCGTTCCACCTCTTGCTTAGCAGAGTCTGTGCTAAGAGGATTAAAAATGGAGTCCTCTAGGGCCACGCCATGCCATCTGGACAGGGTTGATCTGGGAGCAGGGTTGTCAGCCAGGACTTCTGAGTGTATAAAATGCTACATAACTACATTCAAACACAGCTTTCAGCTTCTCAGAATGATATTTTTAAAATAGGGGGGAGCATTATTTTCACGTGACTCAGAGCTTTTTGTTTTTTTTTGTATTGTTTTCTGTTTATATTGGTTCTTCTGAGGAGTGGAAACACAATTTGTCTTCATTAGATTTTTTTTTTTATTTCTCTTAACTTTGATTTTCACAGTCTGCTGTTATATTAAATGGTGGAGTCTTCAGTTGTTCCCTTTGTTTAGATAAAGTGGCTCTTGCTGTCAAGGACAGTGTAGTGAAACTACAAAAAAGAGAAAGTGAATAAAGTATTTTAACAAGTAACTGGAAATTTGTGAATCAACAATCCTGACTGTACTGAAATTAAATAAAAGGGAAGGAAAGGAGGGGGAATTTTGTTTCTCTGTGAGCCCTGTCCATTTTCAAGACAGTGAAAATGAAATATAGAGAGGACTAAATGCTAATGCCGCAATAACCTTTTCCATAGAGTGATGTGTGCCACCTTTGATTCCCACATCACATCAAGGTCTAATTTTAAAGGTTAAAGCTGGTGGTTGCTCCTCAATATGCCAGAGAGAGACAAGATGACATCTGTGTTCTGCATGACCAAGTAAGGCAAGTGGCTGTGCATTAAATCATGCAAGACATGAAAATAACAGAATTTAGGTCACCGTCAGCAACAACTGCCAGACTTCAGAGAAACCCGTAAAGTTTTGATGTTTAGATGATGTAATTCTTTCTCTGTGCTGTTGGGAATAGAGGGGGAGGTGATGGGTTTCTTTATTAGCTCTTTCTCTTTGAAAGGTTATGGTATTAGCAGGAACCAGCTGATGCCTCCTCTTCCAACTGGATTTCCCACCCCCGCTGCCCCCACAACAGGCCATTCCTCTTATCCATGTACTTTATCACTTCTTTTACAGGCAGCACACGTGGATACACATTTCACAACCCCAGCAATATATCCCTGCACACACACAACATTTGCACCCTAGAGTCAGATACCAGCCTTACCTAACATCAACGCTAACCTTTAGCCACGTTCTTTATCTCATTTTAATCCTAATATTTCCTTCAACCCCAGAACCAAAACCTGGCCATAAACTACTCCTAATTTAAAGTCTATAATTTTATACATAAAATTTAGTGACTATGTGTTTAGCATAAATTAATTAACCATAAAATCCCACTTGACCTCTGGTTTATGCAGTTTAAATTCTATTTGCTTTAAGGCTTTTGTTTTTCTTCTGTTTTCATCCATCATAAACCACTTTCCATACTCCTCTGTACAGATGTGTCCACTGAATTCAAGGTTTGCCTTGAATGTATCTCACATTTTAATATATGCTGCAGCATATATGAGATGTAAAGAACATGGTCTTGTGGCCTCACTTAGAGAAGGGCAAAAAATGAAGTAAAGCTGGTACACAAAAGCAACAAATCCTGTGACTGTAACACTAACAGCCATTCTGCGCCACAACAACATCGAAACAGAAGATATGTAAAAACGTGTTTTTATAAAGCAATGTCATTATTTTGTCTGGAAGCATGAAGCACAGACTCACAACTCCGCTAACAGAACCTGATAACAAAACATATAAATGGACTCGTTAATGTGAGCTGTAGCAGCTTTTTACAGATTCTGATCAGTTTCAATGCTGACAAGGTAATAAGGTTACATCATATAGTGCCATTTCTTTACCAGCGCATTGTTGGCAGCAAACACCCGTACACCACCACATTCCCCAGCCTTCTACAGAATATAACTGGATATAGCTAAAAAAAATAAATAAATAAATAAATAAATAAAAGATTTTTTCCTGCTCTCTAGTTGGGTCTAATCTGCCTGATGATGAAGATTCCTCGGTGCTCAGGGGACCTGATGAGGTGTTGGGGGGGGGAATTTGCGCTACTGCTTTATGCCAATGCAATCAGAACTGTCGCTCGCCTCTGAGCCTGCAGCGCTCACAACCCCTCTAACATTCTCTCTTCCTCACTCCCTCTCTTGCTCTCCTCCCTCTCTCCTTCACACACACTTCCTCTCTCACTCTCTCACTCACTCTCTGATGCATGCACACACAAGCTTCTCTTCTCTCACTTCACCGCTCACTCACTCACTTGCTCTCTCGCTCTGCCTCTCCCTCTCTCTCGTCGTCATTCTCTAACCGCACGGACGCACTCCACTTTGTGTGTTTTCTCCGGCTATTCTGAAGCTGTTGTCTCTGTACCTCGCGCAGCGCATACACTCACAGGCATCTGTTCTGCTTCAGCGTGGGCTCAAACTGCACACACAGAGCAGGGATAATGAAAGAAAGGCACCAAAGAGGAAAGCAGGGTGAGAGAGGGAATTAAAAAGAGGAGTGAAAGCAGCAAAGGAGAGAGTATCCTCTTGCGCAAAGGTGGGAGGACAGTTTGATTCAGTGCTTATTTGGATTAAACTGGCTACGTCTCTGCTCTAAAGTGTCCCACTAAAGGTAAGTGTATCTTCCTTTAAGCTATCCTTACTCTGCCTGTAGGTATTTTACATGTAACCTAGTTTTCACCTTCATGGAAATTGAACTGATTTCCAGCGACTGAACTGGCAGTTGGTTTGCGCTGTTGATATACATTTTATAGCTTGTCAGAGCTTCACAGGACGCAAGGAGCTTTATTCGATTCTGTTATTCGTATTGTTCCCTCTGCAAACACAGTTGAGACACTTCTTGCTAACAGCTGGTTAAGTGTGATGAAATGTGGCTCTGCTGTGTCCTTGACAATGTTTCAACCAAAGGAGTTACAAGAAACAAGACTGCTGTTTGAGTCAGACGACCGCAGACACTTGTGTGTGCAGTTGTGTGACTCTTGTGCGTTCTGTCCTGGCTTGTAGAATGAAATGAGAATTCGGTAAGTGTCAATTAAAGCAGATTGGTTCACATGACAGGCAACACTTCACTCTGAATGTGCTGACCCCATTTGTGGGTCTGAGTTATTTTAGTTCATTTGCATATGAAAGGCTACGTAGCTTTTCAACTGTGTGCTGGAGTGCGTTCAACACTGATTATAACACCATGGCATGTCAAGTAGTTTTGGCAAGTCAATTTAAGCTGCGCGCAAATAAGATCGCAAACTACAAGCATTTTAAACCACATTTCCTTTTCTTCTTAAACAATTATAATTAAAATGGGAATAATATTAATTAATCTACTCCGGGTGGAAATGACGGCTTCAAGGACAACAGAATGTGCTCTGTTGAAATGTAACAGATAGTGTGGTATCTGTTTACACAGCGCAGTGCTAATACAGCAGTGTTTTCTGTGGAGAGGGCGCACAGGGTCTGACGGCTCAATCACAGGCTTGGGATTATTCCTTTTGTTTGCACACAGTGTATATCAGAAATATTATTAGTGGCTAAGACCATTCTTGTGGTATAGATAGGGATTAGAGTGAACAATCTGAGAGGATATCAAAGAGGCTTGACAGAATCTGATCTGCTGAGAAACATGGGATCACAGATGCAACCTTTCCCCTGTTCTGCAGTAGTAGATGCTTATTCAGATGAGCCAGAACGGAAATATAAGGACACAAAGTATAGACATGTACCCTCCAGTGATGCTGAGCTGCATCTGCTATGAACTTATACCATTTGATTGTTACATCAGCAGCCCCACTGCAAGTTGTTATAACATCAAATCTGCATCTCTTCAAATGTTGCGAGGCAGTTATCGCAGTACTCTGTTGCATCTGAGCAACTGGCAGCCACATGGACAGAGACATAGTCCAGTGACTGCTGCCACTTTATGGACTTTTGTATCAAAGTACATCACTATTATCACACCAGGCATACTGCAGATCACTTACCACCCATTCCCAGTACGAGTGTAACGTTATTTCAGTGATGAGATGCCTTCTGAATTCTAGCACCACTTTTCAAAGTCAATCACATCTTCACTTCCAGATTAGATAAAAAAAAAAAAAAGCTCTTGCCTTCCACTACTTTAAGCACATCTAATGTAACTCACTTCAGTGTCAGAGGCACTGAGTCTTCTTATCAGCATGCAGCTGAAAAACACCTGCTTTGGAATAATCAAATTATGCTCCAAGGAGTCCACTTTGAGGGGAAAAGAGGAGCTGGATATTTTGAGTACACAGAGACTACTGTGCAGAAAATGAGCATTCAGAGAAGGCAGCCACCATCCACTCAAGTATTATAACTGCATTAGAGGGGATAAATGAAGAGACGTGCAATACACTTGTGGTTTATGAAGTGATGACAGTGATACTACGCGGTTCAGGTGCATATCATGACATAAAGGTATTTATTTAAATACAGTGACAGAGTGAAGTGGAAGAAACCATTTTTCCTGACAGTTAAACTTGTTGACTAACTTTTTATTAACAGCAATGATGTCAGGTTTCTGTAATTTGTCTCCTGTTACATATGCACACTTTCAGTGCTGCCCTTGATATGTGACGCTTCCATGCAAGGACACAAAGCAGCAGCCCATCATATTGTGTTATAATGAAGTGTTACACCAGATTGTCTTGTTTCACACTGTACCACATTGCCTTCTGTTCAGAAAGGCTTAATCAAGTCTCAATTCTTCTTGGCCGATGAAATGATTTGAGCGTGTGCATATTTTAACCAGCACATTTAATCATACAGCTCTGCAATCAAGTTTCATTAGTTTTCAGGATTTATGATTCATTTAACTCAAGACACCTTGTGCCCAAAAATGAGTTTGATTTTTGGTACAATTGTTAATCAGTTCACATTGGTTTATTTTTCATTACACATTTCATTTCATTATACACATTACACCTATCTTTCCTATCCCACAATTTCCCTCTGAGGGATGAATAAAGTATATCTATCTTAAGAATTTTACATGCACATGTAGGACCGGAAGAAACCTGACATGACCAAAGCAAAACATGATGTTATCAATTGCCTTCATGGCCTGACAGATATACATCTCCCACCGCTGGACAACAAGAGCACTGGGTGAATGTAAAGTCAACCCGCCCCATTATGCCCGTCTCTACGCTCCACTGTGTTCATGTAAATTTAATGACAAGACTGAGTGCTTTGTGGTAAATTAAAGCACATGTCCACTTGGCTTTCATCATATCATCACATCCGCTGCACTGTTTGATTAGGGTGAGCTGTTATTTATGGATGGTCCGTAGCCTTTAACGTAAGCAGAACCACAGTGATCAGTCATCTGGATATGACACCTATCATTGCATTTTGAAGTAAGTGTCCATCAAGAGCCTTGGGCTTAAACAGGATCAATACTTGAGATTATTTGGAGTCTCCTGACTCTCTTTACCTTGGGCTCTTCAATCTCCACCCCCACTCAATGGACTCATCTTGACATCATTCCGCTCTAAATGAGGTGTATCCAAGTGTGCATATGTGAATTCATATGTGTGTGTGTGTGTGTGCATGTGTGCGTTAAAACTGACAGTGTGTCTGTCTGTATGCATTTCAACAGCATCATAAGATGTAATGAGCTAACAGACAGAATCTTGCTTATACTGTTCAAAGCACCCAAATGCTAATCGGTGAGTGAAATTAGTTGTTTTGTCTGCGGTTTCAGGGCCAATCTCAGATGAAACTATTGTGCTTGTATGAACATGCTTTGTGTCAGGCAGCAATTTCTCCCACAGCAAGCCACACTCAGCCAAGACCCCTGCAGACCTCTAAGACAAGGCTCTCCCCAGCTCTCAGACAATCATCAGCAAGTCCTAAACATCTCAAATTAAAGTCTTGCAGTGATGGATGACTCTCAATCTCCAGGAGATATTGCGCACGCTTCTGCTCTGAATGATGGGCAACTCCTCCTCACTCCACTTAGCAATTATTTATATACATTTGTCTCTGTTCATTTGTCATTTTGGACACAGTGTTTCTTCATCTGTGGTAGAAATACCCCGCAGTGGTTAACCCTCACAGCCTCTGCAGCCTACTGCTGCTGAAGCTTTTCTGAAAAGCAAACAAATATAACATTCCCTGTGGTAAATGTGTGTTGTTTGAAGTAGCAGTGAAAATGGGAGTAGGAAGGATGCAGTTACCTGAAGATACTGTTTTATATCGAGGACAACAGCTTTGCCCTATAAACATACAAAAACAGCGAAGTGTGCTTTGTGACATAAAAGGTGAAGCAGGTCCTCAGAGACTCGCCCATGAAGAGTTTCAACATTGATTTTATATAGAACATATAGTTTGGAAACTTCACTGACATTGTTAAGCTGCTTTTTTTTTTTTTTTTTTTTTTTTTTTTCACAAACCCACCCACACCCCCCTTCCCCCCCACCCTCCTCAAAAACCCCACAAAGGGAGGTCCCTTCCTCCT
>JBBMJY010000013.1:2490418-2514980 GCA_037833715.1 Toxotes lorentzi
GGGTTCCTTCGGAAAACCTTTTTTAATTTCCGAAAAAAACCAGGGTTTTGGGGAATTGAACCGACCCTGGGGGGAAAGTTGGGGACGGGGAATGCTGGGGGGGGTGAAAAAAAAAAAAAAAAAAAAAAAAAAAAGGAAAAAAAAGCACTTCCTCTGTAATTGAAAGCACATTACCCTTGCCATTCCTAATGCTCTCTGTCAGCTTTGTGCCTCATATTGTTTTCAGTAATCAGAGCCAGATGACAGCAGGCAGTGGAAGTGGCAAATAAATGAGATCACAACCATTTCAAAACGATAATCCAACAGAACATCCACCTCAAAGTCTCTGACTCTCAAAGTGACCCCTTTCCTATCTGCACAAAAGGTATCACAGGTTAAAGAGGACCTCTTTTCCTGGAACTGAGCGTAATATCGCCCAGCAGTACAGAGTACATAGCTGCAAACATCAACAGTTCGTAGTGCCGATTGCTAAAGGGGCGGAAGATGAGATTCCATGAAGCGTATCATTTATATCACATACTGTGGTCACTGAGGGCTGCCTAAGGCAAAATCCTGCACACAATTCTCTTCTGCTTGCACTCTTGATCTGCATTAATTAATCAGATAATTATTACACTGAATTTCCAGTGTGTGCAATGTGCATAATGGCCCATTAGTCTGAGGTGATGAGATCGGATCACTGAGTTTCTTCCACTCACAAAGTCTATGAAAAGAATTTGAGGAAATGTTTACAGTTTTGTTTATTGGTCCTCTTACACCCGGTGCACCGTGATCACCACATTCACTCTCCAACTCTAAGGGACATACACATGCACATATACGTACAGATACGTACACAGATGCACACGTTGATGAACATGGCCATTAGGGTAGCACATACACACAGAGAACACAGACACCATTAGCATAACCAAAGTGATGATCATAGCTATACATCAGTGAGATCCAACCCTAATGCTTTCTGAGTTTATCTTTGCCGTGATAATGAGGCTCAGCTTAATGTGACTGTGTGCCTAATAACCCATAACCATGAAAAAAATATTTGGTTTTGGCTCTCTCTTTCAAGTTTTATTTTGCAGCACAGCTGAGCAGAAAATGGACAAAGTGTAGGAGACAATGAAGGAGCCATTTAAAACAAGGTTAAAGCCGAGCAAGTTGAGGAGGAGTTGAGGTTGACTGGAGGCCAAAGCATGGTAACCTGTCTAAGGTTGATTCACTCCCACCCCCTCTCCCCTTGACAGAGACTGGAGACCAGAGAGTTCAACTGCATCATTTTAGGTTCACTGACTTGGCAAAATCTACCGTTTAATGAAATTAGGTCCAGAGTGCTTTGTCGGGAGGTTTCATTTCAAGGACATAACTCCAGCAAAGGAGAAAGCAGCCCGGTTATATTACTGATATGATATTCTTGTTCAGGCTTCCACTTCAAATGTTGGCATTCATTATTTTGTGTCTGTTGAAGGGCTTTCTGCATCCAGATGAGTCATAAGACACATCAGTAAACAGGATAATAAGTTGATGGGCGAATCATTATTAATCAAATACGTGTTCTACACGTTGAAGTATCATGGCCTAAACAAGAGTTCTTTAAAAAGCACGCTGACACCACATATGTTTAGGTGTGCTTTTGAGGTTCATGTCTCAGAAAAGGAGGCCCTCGTAAATCAATTTTATAAAAGCAGGTGACTCATCTCGGTCTTATGCATGTTAACTTCAATCAGCTCCATCTGTCATCTGTTGTTTTTTGTTTTGTTTTGTTTTGTTTTTTTTCCACCATAAGTGCCACACAGGAAATCTTTGCTCTCCAGGGTCCCACAGTAACAGCTGCCCCAAGCAAACGGATGCAAACCAATGTCAAAAATTATGTAAGGTATGGATGAGTCTCTGCTCACAGCCAACTGTACTGCTTTTGAAAGAAATGATGCACTTCCCTTGGTAGAATCTTCCAGCTAGACAAATAAGTAGACAGCCTTTCTGATAATGTGACAGCCAAATAAGACAACAAAAGAAAAGAAATAAAAAATCATCAAAACTGAGGAGGCAAAGTAGGGCTGATAAACAGGAGCAGAGCTAAAACAATATGGCAAAGAAAATGCATTACAGCACATGCACAGTGGACACTGCAATTAAAGTGATGACAACAAATCAGGCTCCCGGTAATTTTGTGGACCCTTTCAAGTCTCAGCTAAGATCTCACACAACTGACAGTGCACAAATCTAATCACGCATGCAAGAGGGACTTATTTTTCCTGAGGTAAACTGCCCTTAAATGGATGAGCTACCTGCTAACACTGCAAATATGCTGTGCAACTTAGCGAGTTAACGTATGTGAACTGATGTCGAGTGTGTCTCCTGTGATACACCTCTGAAACACCGTTTTTTTCACTTCTGTGACAGAGAGAGGGATGAAGAGAAAACGGAGGAGTGTAAAATATATATTTTAAAAAAGACAAGGGGCAACGCATGAATTATTGCTTGTATAGCAAACTTCATTTAGGCTCTGTTGCATGGACATCTAAAAATTAGAACTGTTCAGTTGGTTTCTATACTCCATTGAACACAAACACAAAAACACCAGGAGGACTGAAGCAGTTCATTCGTTCTCCTGATAACTAACAAAGATCTCTATGATATAATAAAATACAAGCAGGCAAAATGCATTTTGAATCCTGCCATTAAAGCTCAGAGATATGGTCAATGGTGTATGATGATAACATTTAACTGTCAAATGACCTCATTCTAGTGCATTACCCTGTTAAATAAGTTCACAATAACACTCGGCACTTTCCTATTTCCCCTATCACAGTCACCAGCAAAGACTCATGTGAGTAGGCAGTCCGTATATTTTGGCTCTTGTGATCACGCTATTCTCCGAAAAATTTTATTTTCCTTTGACAAAGATTCCACATGAGAAGGGGCACACTGTTTAAAGCGTAAACTGGGTAAAGGAATACATAAAAACTGGTACAAAGGACATGTCAGATAACAACACCGACATAACTCACAGGTCTTGATGATTTCATTTTATTCCTGCTCAGGAAGCGAGAGCGATATCGATTTGAAGACTCAAGGGGCATCTGCTTAACCATCCACAGTTCAACCTCCACACATAATCTAAAATCTATCAAAATTTAGGGAGTGGAAGATGTATCGAAATCTCAATCACATAATTAGAACAAGACCAGCAAAGCTACATTATACTGGTCTTTACGACTATTCATTGTGTTATATTAGGTGCATGAATGTACATCTACTCTCCCTAAGGTGGTCAAGTGTAGTAACTAACTCCACAAGATCTACTGGTCATTTACAACAGTTAATAATTTTAAAGTTCACCTTTATTTTCACTCACTACAGCTCTGTCGATCATGAAAACAGACCTTTGCATGGGGTTAAAGATCAATGCTTAAATATGCTGCACGTCTCAGGGGGTCTTGGTTGTCCTGCAATAAAATGTCAAACATCTGATCCCTGCAAGACTCAAGACTTTAGTCTTCTGTCACACAGAGTAATTAAGAAACACACTGAACCTGCGTACACACGGATGAATGTTCAGTGTCATAAATTTACATGTTAATGTGCCGCTTCCTGTGCCTGAAGTATCGTGGACTCCCTGCAGCTACTCTGAGTCTTTGTCATTATTTGCTGTAACACATGTAGTCCAACAATAGTGATACCTGTGGAGTTGGCTTATCTTGACTCCGTCATAACATGGACAGACAAGCATAATCACAGTTAATCTGTTGGTTTTCCATGTGCACCTCTGTGTTCTTTTGGTCAGCACATCGTTTCCACTACTCACTGCAGTTGCAACAGTAATAACGTATAAATAGTGAAATGGAACTATCAAAGAAAACAGATAATTGATAACAGATGACAGAATGAAGGAAAAGTGTTTTTTCAGACTGACTACATGTGAGCCAACAAAAGGATTTTCTATCAAAAAATTCTGCAGATTCAGCCGTTTCATTTAGAGTGGATGGGAAGCTCTGTAGCAGAATAATTGTCATCTCCTTATCCTCTGATGTTCATCCATTTGATGTAGACTACCGAATCCATTTGAGGCATTAAATAATTCAGCAAACCTTTCTGAGTTAAAACATTCTCATTATTTATTCTAAACGCTTGCTGGACCACAGCAGATACGCTCTCAAGCATAATTATCATTAGAAATGATTAAAATGTTTGTATAAACCTGGTTCTCTTACTAAAGGAAAGCTCAAGTATAACAGTATAGATTATTGGAATGTTGTCAAGTGCTGAGGAAAAACTAATTTATTATGTTTCCTGTGAGAAAAGTTCAGAAGGTACTTTGACAAGATAACATTTTAAGAGTTACCTAATGTAATAATGTTCATACTGTATAGAATGAATTTGCTCTGGTACGTGATTACTGAGGAATAATAATGTTGTATTTAGCAGTATTTAACTGTGGATATTCAAGAAAGACTTTCCTGTTCCTTTTCATATCGATGTGGGCACAGACAAACAGATGTGTGGCCACTATCTATCAGGAGACAAATCAGCACCACGGACAGTGACAGAGAAGGAAAAAGGCTGGACCTGATGTTTTCAGCAGTTCATCTTATTGAAAAATCAATCAATCAATCAACCAATCAATCACACTGCAACAGGACACTGCCAGACAAAAATTTAGATTCACAATATTTTTGTGCACATTCAAGAACACAATAACAACTAAGACAAGACTCCATCCAGCCTGTTCCTTTCCTGAGTTCATTTCAAGTTCATTAGGCTTTGGCTACATGTAATTGCAGTTCACCTTTAAGTGTCCTATACTATTTCTGTGGTGCAATGGAGTCACATCATAACTTAACGTAACTCAACGTAACTGCATTAAAGAGAATTCAATTCATACACTGGCCTCCCTGCTACTATATAACCTACACATAGTCAGGTCCCCATTGCTCACTCCTATACCCTCATAGTCTGACCACTCTTTACATTAAAACTTTTCTACTTTTAGTAATTAGTAGTAGTCTTGCGTGCTATATCACATAAGCTTGTTACTGTATATCCCTCTGATCCCTCTACTTCAACTCTTATTACATTTGTAACTAAATGTCAAAATGTTAAACGAAACATTAAATCCACCTTCACGTTCCAACAACACACACAGACGGCACAGTTTGTCAGTGGAGACAGTAACATGTGTAATTAGCCTCAGCTGTAACAGTCTTCTTGCACTCATCAGTGTTTTATCAGGTAATTTTACCAGCACTGGTAGAATCCAAAGTGTTGGCATTACTCAGGTCTTTGATTCTCTTCTTTGTTTTAAAAGAAAATGTTTATTCAAACACCCTTGAGAAGATTAAAATGATTGTGATTTTCACTGCATAACCACATGTACCAGCAAACTCGTATCACCAACAACAGATTTTTTTTCTGTCACACACTGTGTAACTTCCCCAGAGTTATTCTTTCATGGGACAGTTCAAATTCCTGGCGGCTACACAAAAAAAAAACTGGGAAACAGAAATCTGAAAAGAGTTCTATTAGTTTCTTAGGGAAGTAAACAGAGCTGAGCACGTAATGTTGAGCGAATTAGGCTCCAACAGGCTCATTTTAAAAATCCTGTCTACAAGTCCCCTTGTTAACAAGAAAGATTGTGAAGAGGATAAACTCTGTTGTCTCATTTAAACATCCTAAGCCTGAAAGCTGACATGCTTTAGGATTACTTCACCGAAAAAGTGTAAACCTTGTATTTATCTGATCATTTCTTTGTCCCAGGTTAATCCTTCATATAAGAGTACAGCTTTCTTTTGCCAGTCTCAGAACAAGATTTGGCATCTTGTTCTGAACTTCGATTACCCTGCATCACTTCCTGTACGAGACCCAATTCTTGACACCTGAAACTTATCTACAGAAATATAGGAAGCTGTCGTGCTGCATGTGTTTCTGTGTTACAGACTAACTTTGTGATTTAGCTTCATAACAGGCAGATGTGTCTCATTTTGGATAAATGTTGCCTAGCTTTAAGAGACAGTGAAGAAATGAATGATGTGGATGCTGATATTCCACAGCCTTCGCTCCTCTAACGAATGAAGAGATGATAAAAAAGGTCACAGCAGGCGCCCCTGACCACAATGATAGAGCACAATTGAGTGGCAATGCCAAAGCAGCAACGCTTTTTTTAGATTATTGGTATCAGACCACCGATACATGGGCTTAAAGTTACACGGGGACAGACACGTTCAGCTCCTGCGCTATGGGTGTTTTTACTGTCCTGAGGAAGAGCGGAGATAGGAGAAAGCAACTCACCAGGTGTCACTCTGGACTATATCCATGCAGGGAAAATTGATGGCAGGGGCAAGAAGGAAGACAGGAATGATGAAGCCTTTCACTGCCACCAATCCATATCAGTGCACCCAGGATAGCTGTGGCATCACACTGTGTGTAGACCGTGTGTATGGTGTGTATTTCCCTTCTCCCTGAGCAATGAAAGCAGCTTGGCTGACACCTTCAGTGAAAAAGAAAAAAACCCCTGCAAAGCTTCCATTTAAGTCCAGAGGGTAAACGCAGCATATCCCCAAGGATTACAATTAAACACTGGATTTAAAAAGGACTTGATGTTGGAACCGGAATATGATCAGATTCAAAATTAAGACCCGGATCATCGTGGAGTACCACCAAGAATCCATAACTCAACTTCCTAATTCCTCCCTGTAATTCGATGATTTATTTTAGTGTAATAGTCCACTCCTTAGTCATCTCAGTTTTACACAGCTGACTCTGTCTAGTTCTGTAGATGCAGACAAACAGTGTCAGAATTTAACTGCAATTCTTTATTTTCGTTCAATTAGTGACATCTTTTCTTTTATAATATGTCAACATGATAAGCAGTCTTCATTCGAGATTAAATTTCCATGTAACAGAGGTAGAATAGGAGGGGAAAAACACATCTCAATTCTAGTGCACATACTGTGCCAGAAGCATCATCCTGGTGGAAATCGGGACAGTTAAAATTTGCATTTAGATTACTGTGGTAATAGAAAAACCATGGTGATGAATCTTGTTCTGAAAAAGAGACTAATGTGGTTGTATTTTGAATAAAATGGTAAAGTTAAACGCTCAGGGCGAATCTGTATGAAAAGATGTGTAATGGAATCATCATAATCAATCCATCATCATTAAACAATAGGAGCTAAGCCCCAGTTATTAACATGTAGAAAACATTATGCAAAAAGAAACAAATGATAATGAACACAACTGTCCACACTGTACATACTGCACAGCTACTGTTAGGGAGTCTACTGCAACTTCAGCCAAACAGCCTGTCACCTCCATTGTTTGTTGATGGCCTGCTCTAGTTTATACAAAATTTCAGTTTACTTGCTTCATGTGATTCTTCAAACTGTAACAACAATGCCAAGTTGCAATTTCAGAAAATGAACCTTAATTTCCGTTGCCCTCACTTTTACGTATAAAAAAAGAACACCATATTTGTACCATGTAATTTAAGAGACATGGGAAATAGTAAATCTACTGTATATCAGTCCTGAGAGGCATTTGCTACACACCACGTCAAGTGCTGATTTTCATATTCATGAGCACCACATTGTTGTCAATAGTGCATACCAAAAGGGCTTAATTTGTTTTCGGTTCTCCCCCGTCCTCCAATCGCAAAAGTGGCGGCTCCACGGCATCAGAGCCACTTAATTAAGCATCACCAAGCCTCTAGACATACACACTTTTTAGAGCTGTCTCAAATAATCAAATAATAAGGCATTCATCGGGTGAGAATTCCCCCATCGACTGTAGTCATTAGTGTGGAAGGGAAAATGTAAACAAAAGCAAAGAAACACAATTGAACACAAGTCGGAGAAAAAAAATATACACCACTAACTTATTCTCTACTTACTTTTCAAGCTGAGAGAGAACTTTATATTGCAGCACAGCATGACAACCGGGTGGCTGTTACTTCATACGCCATGTATTATCCACTGGTGGTGACACAAATAGAAGTTTTTGTTTGTTTGTTTGTTTTAATTTCTATGCAAAGAGACAAACTCGTTGCACAACAGATGTCTAATGAATGGCACACACTGAACTGTCAGATGCCATTTGAACTCAATTGACTGCAGAGGTAAAGTTGTTAGCCCTATTTAAGCTTCAGTGAATAAGAATCCTGAAGAGCTTACTATTCATATATTTGAGAGTACTCAAAATCAACAGAAGAGCAATTCTATTCAATATATGCTTGCACCATTTTTTTTTCTTCATTTCGCCAACCTCAGGAGAGAGTTTTATCTCTTGGTTGTGAAATGTGAGTTATCTGTCCACTGCATCAACATGATAAGTACCACACAGGCTGTGTTTGATGCTAAGACTGTTGACTGGGTGAAAACCTTCTGATCTAAATGTTGAATATAAGCTGCCACGTGTAATAGCTTTGCTTGTCCGTATACAACATGAGAACCAAATGAAAAACTAAAATAAAATAAAACAAGCCCCCCTCAGATGGGAACAGGTGGAGCTGCCTACAATACCAGATCCACACTTGTTGATTAGAATAGGGACTGGCACCTTCAAAATGCCACAGAAGTGAACAAGGTTGTTTTTTTTTTTTTTTCTACCATTGAACAGGAATTCAGGAACTGTTTAGGCCACTGCCCGTTTTCTCTCTCTCTCTCTCTTTCTCACTCTCTCTCTCTCATATCTAATTTATTGCCATCTGCTCAGCCTGGGTGTAAATCTGAATGCACACTGACTTGCTCGCCCAAGCTTTATCTGTTAACATTTAGCAATGTCTAATTAAGCGAAAATGGGAAACGCGCTGGCTGAAAAATGCTGCGGCCGGATAATGACAGTCATAATAGTTTGGGATATATGTCTGTCACAGCAAGCAAATGCACTTATTAGATCAGGGTAATTAGAAGAAGACAACAGCTGTAATAGGCAAAAGCTGTTCATCCGTGATTAAAGAGGCCAACATGCAGTACATCAATTGTTTTCTCATAAAGTTTCAGCTGTGCAAATGACTGATGAAGGTCACAAAGGCAAAATACCTAAAAATTCTCCATTCACCACACCCACTGAAGGCTTGATAAAAACCTACAAATACTTAGTGTTCTTTTGGATAATCTGATAAAAACAACACTAATTAACTGTGCTGGATCCGCTCCATAATACTGAATCGCCACTCAGTCGGCTCAATACAAGGCTTAAAGGCAACGTTTCATCCACCAGCAGTCGGGACTGAGCGGCTGAACAGCTCACTGCTTTTCTATAAGTATAATTTGTCAACACAACACAAATTAATAGACAAGGTACATTTTTGTTGTTTACTATATACTTGATGACAGAATAATTTGGCTCTGATGCATATAATCAAGTTTGTGTTGCAAGTAAAGCCATATTGTCTTCTGCATAGCAGCATTATCTGGTCAGCTGTCACCGTTCTGCTGCCAGGGGCCATATCGGTGGCTCTGTATCTTTAAATCCCTTAAACTGTAAGTTGTATATACTTTACAACACCACTTTTCAATGCATCCCTATGTCTGCTGATTCATTTCCAGCCTTTATCTTACTCAAGTACAAAACTAAGGTTGAACATATGCAAAAACTAACAAACAAATGATACCAAAGGTAACCTCTAAATGATGACTCTGCTTCTCAGTTCATTCGTTATGGGCCATGACTGAATTTAATGTACTATAGTTAAGGGCCGACTCCTCAACCTCACAAAGTACAGGGTTAACTGACGCGTTAAATTCAGTAATTTAAGGGACTCCCAATTTGATCTGCATCAGGGACAACAAAGCCATTTTCAACTGGCTTTTTTAAAAGAGCGCTGGCAGTATCTCCTGAATATTAGGAGTCAACACCATCAAATAACGTTCACGATGGAAGCAGGAGATTTGTGGTTCAACTGACTGTATTTTTCATTTTTAAATACAAATCTCATATTTAGTGGGACTGAGGAACATCAGCACTTTCCACTACATTGACAGCTTGTACTCACATTCACTGACTGTTAGTTAGATGTTTTATTTATACATTTATTTCTTTTTTGGTCCTTTTTTTTTTTTTTTTATTTTTTATTAATGGAAAAGGACACTGAGGTACATTTATACTGTAAATCCATACTTTGTTTGACATATATAAAAACATTTTAAGTTTATACAAGCATTTTTTTTTTGGGTGATTTTGGAGTTTTTTCCCCCTCTTCGGACTCTTTCACGCTTTTTTTTCTACCTTGAAAAGTCAAGGTACTTGACAACTTGCCCAACACTATCTGTTTTATTATAATCTGACTTCCTGTTTATAACCTCGGTAAATAGTTGACATTGCCTTCAGCAAATTTAATGACACACTCTGTACCACAGTGACAGGGTTCAAAATTCAGCCTTACAGTCTGTCTTTTCGTAGTTCAAACTGAAGCAGCAGGGACCGAAGCACTATCTGAGTTTGCACTGCACACCCTGTAGTAGCAGGTAAAGCAAGATTCCCCCCACTGTCATTTTGGCTTGTGGGTTCATAGTCAAGCTGTGCACTGACAGCTCTCCATGTTCACACCTTTTATTTTAACGTACATTCATTCAGTTCAGATCAGAGAACAGCAGCAGCCGTGACTCAAACAACAGGAACCAAGCATCGGTTCTGAGCTGTTCCACCTTTAGGGAGACTTTCTGCTTGTGAGCCTGCATGTGCAATATGTTACAGATTGTCCATGGCATCTAAGAGCGAGGAAGAAAAATCCACAGTTCTGATCCTGGGCACCTATCTGAAGTTTTATATAAATTTCCTTTTTAATCATAACCTTTCATTGGAGCTACATCTGTTGCCTCACAGACTTTGTTGGCAGGGGATCCAGACGTGCTCACGCTGGGGAGAGCTGAGTCAGTGTGGTGCTTCTTTATTGCCTCGGGCCAGTTTCGTCTCTACAGCTAAGCCTTCCATATCTTCGGGGGGGAAAAGTTCATTCTCTAACAGAGAGGCAACCTTCGTTCAGTAGGACACTCAGCTAATTTATTTTTCATCATCACCAGATTATACTCAAGGTGATATACCATCTCAAGCAGTGTAT
This sequence comes from Toxotes lorentzi, assembly GCA_037833715.1. Classification (NCBI taxonomy): domain Eukaryota; kingdom Metazoa; phylum Chordata; class Actinopteri; family Toxotidae; genus Toxotes; species Toxotes lorentzi. The sequence continues at coordinate 2,501,469 of JBBMJY010000013.1, forward strand.
GTACTCAGTAATGTGAGAGGTTCCTAATTGGACAGAATTGAACTGATGAAGCCGTATCTTTTCAATATATATTCAAGTGTAATAACAATAATCAGTCACGACATTGTCTCAGAAAAGGGATTTTTTTTTTTTTTTTACCTTTCAGAAACACATTTTAAAGAAAGAACCGACATAGCAGACATAGCAGTTCTGGATTCACAAAACTCGAGTAAGATGTTCTGGAGTGGTAAAATTATTTGTGACTGAACCAAAATTCAGCCTCACTTAAGGATATGCTTCATTTCAAATAAATGCAGATGACTACACTGGTCACCTGCAATAACTAACCCTCCACATGCACAGTTGTGACCTGATGTATTCTGACTTATACACAAGTACAAAACTTATGTTTTAGGCTATTAGCACTGCTACAACACAGATAATCACACAGCAAAACAGTAACTAAAAGCACCCAGAGTCAAGGGCCGACGCTACTGCAGGTCTACTGAGGTTCTTTCAATAAGCAGTCAATAGCAGTTCAAGCAGCATAAGTCACAGGGTCAAAGATTTGTTGTAGCCCCACACGCTTGAGAACTGTCTGCTCGGATGACAACAGTTGCCTGTGCACCAGTGGTGCTCCATAGCTGCCTTGGGGCAACAGCGATGCTTCACTTCACCTTTCATCTCAGTAGCTGCCTGTCTTTCACTGCTCCAAAATAAGATCAGGCATGTCTCCTGACTCTGAATATTTGTATCTGTCAAAACTTCAGATGTCATGATAAGATGAGATAAGACACGATAAAAGATAGCAGGGGACTGGATTATCAGTATTTAGGAAACTTTGATTCGTTACCATAATAAGAAACATTACTGTAAGCTCTGGTGTGACTGTGTAAAAAATTATTAGCCTGAATAAACTACAAGTTTAATGTAAATGTTTTTTTTCTTTATTAGATGAAAGTCAGTACTTCTATGCAGTTTTTACTTCTCTGCTCTTTAAAGTTTGAATATTACTAACTATTCTAAGAGTTTAAACATGTCATTTTAATATAAAAGGGAAGTTAATATCCCCCACCCCCGCGTGCTTTCTGTTGATACATGATAAGCACTGAATTGGCTTGGGTTCAGGCTGAAACTATTGTCAGGAAGGTGTCAAAGGGAAAATGTGGGAGTGATGGAGTGACAGGCATTTTATATAGAAAAAAAGTTGACATCTGTTGTATTTCTTGCTGTGACAAACCTAACCTCGTGTCGTTTGCTTTTATTGCCAGACTCTGCTTTCTGGCAGTCACTTGTCAAAGCCTTTCCATTATAAACACTGTGAATATTGCTGAAACTAGAGAAGTCCCGATTATTCAGGCCATTTTCCAAGTCCTCTAACACTGGGTATCGGCTGATTCCTGGTGTAAGCCGATGGTTATATTTACCTTATATTTACTGTTGATTAAATTTATATCTAACACTTTGAAATAGCGACTGTGAACATTTAAATTTGCACACTCATAAGTTTCACAAGCTACTTAACTACTGTGAGTTCTGGCTTAAAACTGCTAAGTTGATTAGCCTTAGAGTTGGAGCTTGGTGAATCCATGTGACCTTATTTTGCCAGTGCAGGTGTCAAAACACAGTCACTTTCACTGGTGTGCGTGAAAACATCCACACTCACATACTCTTGCACGCAAGCAAAGCACAGTGCTGCACCGTGGGGCCCAGCTATGGTACAAGACAGTAACACTGCATGAGCAGCAAGCTGAAGTGAACAGGACAGTAAAGAAACAACTCTTTCATTGTTTTTTTGTTTGTTTTGTTTTTTTCCAGCTGATACCTGCCCTTAGGATGGAAACATTATTTCAACAAAGTGAAGATTAAATGTTTCTGCAAAATATTTTAGATAAATACATTACATACAATTTGTGAATGAACCACTTTTTTTAAACAAAAATTGATTTCTTGATGGTAACATTTCTGTAGTCCAACATTTTTTTTAATCATTGGAAGCCTGTAAAACTATACTTCCAAAACAGCTTCCACAACAATAACAAAACCCTCTGCAAAGTCTCTTTCCAGTGATGACTTCTCAGTTCTGCCGACATAGCACTTCAGTAAAGTAAGCATCAAGACACATTCATCACAGAAATAGCCTTGGCAACGAGAGAAGTTGCCATTTGTCACTATTAAAAGAATGTGTTTTGGCTTACTGTCTTAGTGTTCTAATGAACTCAATGAAAGATAGAGGTGTTCCTCAGGACAAATCTATGGTTGAAAAAGAAAAAAAAAAAAAAAAAAAACTTACCCTGGAATTCAATTGTGATATTATCTCTTTTAAATCGCCAAGGCTATTTATGGCTGACTCAAATTTGCAGCTATGGTAGCTAATAAAAAGTGCTGTGCAGGTGGTCAAAACCCCTGTTACGAGTAAACTAAGATGCACACTGACGGGGTGACAAAGTTTGAGAAACAACAATAAATATAAGATTTAAAAAAAAAAAAATCAACTGTAGTCTCCCTGCAGTGCTGTCCTAAAAGTGCCAAATTGTCACTAGAGGAAACGTCTCATTAATGCATTCGCACCTTTACCCAAATTTACAAAGCCGCTGCTTTCAAGGTCTGAGTGGGAACCACAATGGGTGGGAACGTTATTATTATTTTGTAGATAGAACGGCATCAGTGACACACCGAGGGGTGACTCCGGCCAAGTAAAAACTCATCATATTCCTGGTATGAGTGTCCTCAGCATTTCATATCCACCACCAAGTTTAACTACTTGCCAGACATAATGTGAGTTGAAGGCATCCTTTGGCTCTCCCCAAACATAATGTGCGTGGGATGTAAGAAAAAGCGGGGAAGACGACTCATCACATCATATTAGTGTTTCCATTGTTCAGGGAACCAAATTTTGTGCACAGGCCTTGAATGCAAGCAGCCATCCTATGAATATCATTAAGAAACTAAAACAATAAAAGATCTGTTTTACGTGCGGTATCTTTCTTTTCCCAACTCTGCAACATATCCACTGTGGTTTCACACCTAGCCACAGATAAAGCACCCTGTTTTTGTGTCTAGCCAACACAATGTCAGAAGCCAAACTGCATCGCAAATGAGTAAATGTATCTGTGTAACTAAGAGAGCCATTTTATTCACTATTCATTACTTTAGTTGTGCTATAACCTACGCATGAGGTGTTTTTTGATCATTTAGCCTGACTGGCCAGCTGTGTTGTTACTCCCATTTTCATTACATTGCTTCCACCTACACTTCTCTCCTCCCACTCTTCCCCTGAAGGGTTTCAGTGATATTACAGTCTTCTTTGGTCTTAGCCGTAAAAAAAGACAATGTCTTCAAGATTTCCCTGACTGACTAACATTATTTTACTTCATCTCCTCAGCTTCAGTGCACATATTTTCTCATCAGTCAGGGCTGTGGTTCAGTTGAGGTCGCAGTTTTGGTCACTGAGGTGACAGTGCTGAACATCAACACATCTGTTATTATGAGAAAAGCCTTCACTGCTATTACAATAAGATGCTACAAATAATATGATCTGTACAAGTATAATACCGATCCCTAGAAAAATAAGATTTTACTTTTCCTGTGTTCTCTTCAAATAAGGTCTGGTTTGTGATGCCTGAACAGGAGTTCAAAAGCAGCTCTATTCATCAATACTGATTCAACACTTACGTTAGCTTCATTAGATGTTTATGTAACACGTGAAGACACTAATCATTGTTTGTCCAGTTGCTATTTTCAATTTGTGTTACCTTTAATGTTATTAGCTTATTGAATTAAATTGTGAAACTAATGGATGACCATTTTTGAAGACACAAAATAAATGCATAGTAAACTAGGAACAAGGTATAGCTGGATTTGTGTTTGTTTTTCGTTTTTGGCAACATGTGCTCATCCTGATAGTCCTCATAGCACACAATATCAGCTTCCAAGACACCTCAGCGCAGCCTGTCTTCACATCCATCATCTCATATCCATGCACTCAACGTCACCGTTTCTCAGCTGGATGTAAAATGTTTAAGCCAGTTTACCAATTACCCTATAAGATAATGAATTATCTGTACTACGTTAAAGTACTGCTCGTGAACTGCACATGCTTTGGTTGCATGATGATTAGATATTTTATGCATCTGTGTATAGCATAAAAAACAGCCCAATAAACTGACACAAAAGAGTCAATACATTTAGAGCATCCTTCCAAATTTACGCATTAAGCCGTTTTTTGTAACATTTCAAAAGCCTTCTTGAAAACTCAGTGATGACTAATTAATTCTTGTCAGAAGCAGGAGTAGGCAGGTCCATAACCTTATTAAAACTATGACTTCTTTATATCCCTGAATGACATGTCAGTCCACAATGGAAAATGCTGCTGCTGTTAAAGAAGGGAAAAAAAAAAAGAAAATATCTCTGCCCACATATCTTTCAGGAAATGAAAGTGTATGCAAAACAAGAACTTGATCCAGATGACTCATTACTCCCCTCCATTCTAGAAGTCAATGCCTACTTATTTGTTTGTCATGTTTATGGCAGCCTTGACGACTAATAACTTTGTGTGGGAGTCTCTTGTGGGTGGTAATCTGCACCAGCAGATCGGCTAGCCATATGTTCTTTGATTTTTGAAGGTGGTGTGTGAGAACGCTGTCAGCCCACTGTGTCGTGTTATCTGAAGTAGACACATGGGTCAAGGCTCACAACTGAAGCCAGACACATGCTAATGAACTTATCTCATAAAATATGCATCAAGCCCTCCCAGGGCCGTGCAGTGGCAGAGGCGTGATTTCGCAGGAATTATGGGAACAGTCATTTTCCATTATGTCAATGCTAAATGAGGAGTGACCTGAGCGAGAGGCATGTCCGACCCGTGTCCAGATAGTTCCTGCCAATTTTGCAAGCAGAACTTTGCAGATCAGTTTTGACTTTTAAGATACTGTAGTGACAGAGAATAAATGGATCTGGGTGCACGGCCTAACCTTGTTGAAGCCGTCTCCCTCTGAAGCCGACGTTCCAAGTCTGTATAATTAATCAAAGACAATGATGTCAATGAGGGCGCCGGTTATGAAATTAGAGGCACGCTGTCTTCCATTACTGTACAGCTTATAAGTGCATTAGGAGGGAGAGAGGAACAAAGAAACAGGTGTGGAAACCATTAGCTCCATTCTTCATTCCAACAATTTGTGGTTTCCTTCTCTTCTTTTCAGTGCAATTAAGTGTCTCGTAACAAGGCCAGAGCTGAATGGTTCGGTGTTGATATGGTAGCCAGGATTGCAAACAAGGTGTGAACAGCAACAGTACAATAGCGGTTTGCACCATAATGAATGAGGCTTAACAAATTAGACTGTTTCTGTAATATTTCTTTTCCTTCGGCGCATCAACTATATGATGAACACATTTTAGTCCTCTTAATGATAAACATGTGCCATCTGTCCAAACATAAATAATTTCAAATAAGTAAATAATTAAAACCAATGCTTTATGTCTGTCTATACTCAGAACCGTCAAAAGGTCACAAAGTGCAGAGTACCCTATCAGAGCTAGATGGACTTCTAAAATCCTGTTTCACCTTAAAAACATTTTTTTATTTTATGAATGCTCTTACATATACAACTGATATGACACAATGTTCAGCACCTGCATTTCCTTTGGTTCTTTTGGTTCGTTTTTATAATCCCAAATGGTCTGTTTTAAAACTTAAATATCAAATCTACCTGTGCTGTGATTGAGTTGTGTGCTGAGAAATATGCATTATCATTTTTTTTTCTGCAAAAAGTCTCAATAGCATGACATGACAAAGCTGTGACATACTGCATCCTGCCCATGCTTAGAATTCACTGGTACCTCCACTGAACTGTGTGAAGACATAAACAAAACATATTGGAAGAAAGAACAAATTAAATATTCAATGGCATGTCTGTGAGCTGGATTTCATATTGGTAATCTTCTGTACGAGTTCCCTCTTTCTCAGAAAGCAGTCTGTGAAATGACATGCTGCAGCAAGCGGAACAATCTCCTGTGGCCGTGGTTGTCAAATCTGTTGTGCTCCTCACCGGAGTGATGTCTGAGGGAAAGCAAAGTATCTTAAAGGAATCATTGTGCGCACGGTGCTTTGCACTGACATCTCATAGAGCACACATGTCATTTTGATATATGAACTGCCAATGTATCAAGCTGTATCTTCAGATGGTTGCTGCAATTGATCTAACAACATCACATTTTTTGTAAAGGGCTTATCTCCATTTTTAGCCGCTTTCTGAGAAGGTTTAACTTAAATACTGAGACAAGGTTTGTGAAGCAAACAAAAAAGCTCATCAGCACCGTCTCATTAAGTGTCATTAAATAATATGTGATTTTCAGCATTAACAGGCAATCAAGGAACTGCAGTAACACTGACAGGTCTACGGAACAGTGTGAGGTGGCCTGTAACTGACAGCGAAAATAAGCCACAGTTCTCACTTAAGAGACAAGTAACCTAGCTAATTAGACAATAAGTCCAAGAGAACAGTCTTGTTCAGAGGTAAACCATCAAAAGGCAAATCATTTTAACACTCACTTTTATGTTTGAGAATGCTAGTGCTCGTGTAGATCAGTCATCATCAATGTGACATTTATGAACAGCAAACTATTCAACACTTCATACCTACTGTTCACGATGAGCCTGTGTGCTGTGAGTCAGTCAGACCGGCTCTAATCAGAGTAACGCTGCATCATGAATTTTGGTAATTGAGCTAATGCAGCATTATGTAACATAGGTAATGCAAGATTCAGCAAAAAGCAAACACTTTAAACTCTGTATTTGTTTTGTTTCCTTCAGGTGATGAGCTCCATAAATCTCTGAGGGGGATCCTGACAGCCCCAGGAAAACTGCCTTGTACATTTGCCAGACCCGGCGCAACCCCCCACCCCCACCCCACCGCCCCCACTTCACCCATTCCCCTTTACGACCTGCACAAGTTGTTTCAGTGTGGCTCAGCTCTCATCACTGGACTTTAACTTGGGGACCTGAACCTCACAGATTGCCAATGCTAACAAGGAACTGCCTGCTGCTGTTCCTGTGGATTCTTGTCGACGCAGGCTCAGTCTCTTCTTTACATCCACCTTCACCGCCACTAGGACGGAGCAGGACAGGGAGGGAGCACGCCAGGAGCTTGGTGGGCCCGATGAGGAATGGGGCAGCTGGATTTCAGCGGGTCAAGAGGGGCTGGGTGTGGAACCAGTTCTTTGTACTGGAGGAGTACATGGGGTCAGACCCGCAGTACGTGGGCAAGGTAAAAGCTTTATTTTTCCAGTTATTTATGGTGCACAAGAAGTCATAAATCACATAGTAAGAAGCTTGGGAAAAATTGAACTAGTGGCAAATGGAGGGAGCAATAGAACATGAGGAAGACAAAACAGGAGAAAAAGAACAGAAAAGAACACTAATGTCAAGCAAGTTTAAACTACTCTGGTTTCAGCTGGGCAGCATGGAAATGTATTATTGATACATGGACATGTAAATACTGGGACGATCTTTTGGCTTGTAACCGAGCCTCACCATCTCAATCTAGTAATGCTCCTGTTGTAAAACTGTCCCTGTTTGTTAGTGTTTTAAGATATAAATGGCCTCAAGCACAGGTAAAAAAAAAAAAAAAATCTATACATGCTAATGGAAGTGTGCATACACTTCCATGTTAAACTAGCCACACACACCACAGTGAAGTGGTGAAAGAATCGATGGCATGGTAGAAATAAATTTAAACTACAGTCCTTGTAAAACTGTCAGAACATCATAGTTATGAGCCAGGGAAGATGCTGACAGCAATAAAAAGACAGCAGAGAGACCCAATAGCCTGAACTGAATCCAGACTGAGATATATGCATGCATCCCATCAGGCACACTCCTTTTTGTCCCCCCTCAAACCTTTGCCATCTCCATTTTTAGTTGTGGATTTTATATTCTCTATTGTGGCTTAAAACATTCGTAAGCAAACTCTGTAGGGGTTTAAGGCTAAAGTTGTAATTTGGCACTCCTAGCTTACATAGGATAATAGTAAGACTGACTTATCTGCCCCAGTGCTGCTGCAATCAGCCCTGACAAGCCACGCTGTTTGTGGAAGTCTCTAAGGCTAAAAGTAGGGGGAGGGAGGCTGCTGTCTGCTGCACTCCTAAGTCACTTAATCCTGGGCTGCTGCACTGCTTCAAAATAATTGACTGATTCTATGCCATATGAAAAGCATTTGGAGAGGAGATCCTCAGACCTTTGTCAGGACAATCTTAAAAGGGAAAGCTTTTGCTTTAAAATGATTGGATTTGAACCAGGATAAAAGTGAAACAAATAATGCCTAGAGACTGGGAGGGCAGGGTGTTAGTGACATGTCTTCTAAGGAGTTGACAAGTACCATCACACAGGCCTATAACAAAAGGTAACAGTATTGTTTTCAAGGCACATAAATGAACACTAATGGACCATGAGTCTTAGTGCAATGAACGCTTGTCCCATAATACATCAATGCCTAATTGTGGTAATGTATTCACTCTAGAATGTAAACATGATTTCCATTCAGTGACCCCACAGAGTATTGGGGCTACAGTTGCTCATCAAAACTATTACTCATATTAGATTTTTAGGTTTCAGCATTAATTGCTTTCAGTGACTGAGTTGAGGAAGCATGCTGAACATTTACCTCTTTCTTACTTTGGACATCAATGAATATAATGCAGGTTCTTTACCATCATGTCGTAGATTTCCTCAGTTATGGCTGGTTTGCAGGTTAAAGCCAGCGCTTTTAAAAATCAGGTTATGTAATTGTTTCACACTTTGGAAAGAAATCACATTTCATATAGAACGTAGTCTCTTCTGAACAGTTGTTTATCCAAAAACACTTGTAGCGTGTGTGCATGTTACATCATGCTATTTCTGATGATGTAGTAAGCCCAGTGCTGTTCGTTATTCCTTTTTGACTTATTTATGTTCTCTTCCCTCCGACCCTGCTTATATGCATTGAGAAAATGCCATTTACCTTTTAAATGTCTCTGCTTACACAGAAAGCCCCGTTTGTTATTTTAAGGTAATTTACAACATCCTTTGTCAAGACTGGAATTGTAGCTAAGTGGATTCTCTTGATGGCTTAAAATACGAACAAGTCTGTTATCTAAGCTTAGAACCAGTTTTACCAAAACCTGACAGTGTCGGCAATAATAAAATCTATTTCAAGAGTGGTAAATTAAATGCATCACTGCCAACTGTAATTGCAACAGCCAAATCACTACTAATTAGCACTGGGCAGTGAAAACATAATTCTCATTACTAACAAGATGTGGTAATTTTGTCAGTTCTGACAGCATGCAAAACGCAAGACAACTGCTGAAGGAAGAAGGGAGGCAGGGGTACAACCACTGATGATGGAGTGGAGAGTCAGAGTACGAGTGTTACGGATCAACTAGTTTGTCTATTAGCTGGTGACGTTCACCTGAATGCACCAGTGGTTGCCAGTAGTGACGGCAGATGTTCAGAAACAAGATGATAACATTTACCTGTCCTTTTGAATGTTACCGGTTTCTTTTTCACTGAAATTTCAAAACACAGTCACTCGAACCTATATCTACTATACTTCCATCACCATAAGACAAAAATAATTATCTAATGCTACTTCATAATAATCCATTTCACCACTAAAGTGTTGTACATAACAAAGTCTTCAAGCATCTATTCCGCTATAAACAATACAACCTTACAACAACCAGATCCTAAGTGTGAAGTGAATGTTAGGAAACCTACAGTCACAACAGGGAGCTGCTACTTACACTACTTACTTAATTATCCTCTTTGCTCCCTGAGGTGCAAATGAGGTCATGAAAAGATTCAGCATGGTATTTAGCACTACCACTGGCCCACAGTACTGGCATTAATATGGGAGCAACTGCCCTCAGGCCTTGCTCAAGGATAACAAACTGCAGTGGTTTAGAAAAGTGGTTATTTAATTTTTTACATAGAGTCTCTAAAGAGTCTCTGGACCACTAAGACTCCTCTGTGGACGATGAAACTGCTACATAGCAACAAAGCAGTCTGGCAAGAATATTAATAGAAAGGTCTTATACCACTTATTACTGGTTCAAGTTTATTGCGAGGCTGGACGTCTGAGTGAAAAGCAGTGCTGTGTAATTACCACGATCCAATGCCATTAACAATAAACAAACAGAGACGAATACCACTGCCACTGGAATTTTATGACCGTCTTCCTCTGCAGTTAAAAAAAAAAAGGCTTTAAACTGGTTATGAATAACCATCCTCTTGCTTGAGACACAAAGGAACCATGAGAACATATCGATTAGAAATCAATTTTAGAATCAACACTTCACATGTAGACCTTCATGTAGAGAAACTTCTGACAATCTCCTGTTGACAGCAGCCACATTATTGCAGATTAGCAATTAAAGCCCAGAGGGCTTAAGGGGGTTAATGTAACAATCCTGTGCACTCACAATTAGATAATGCTGAGGCCTTTCCTATGCTGAGCGGTGATTATCTGCAAGAAAAATCTGCCATTTGTGGTGTGGCTGTATATCAAGCCAAGCTGCTTCCTCTCACTCTCTATTAAACTCTCCACTGAGTTCAGCAGCTATTCTCCAGCATTTCTGTCTAGAATCATGGCAGTCTTCATTGAAACATAATGGCCATGAATTGCTGTTCGACATATTTTCTCTGGAATTACAGTAATATGTCAAATCAGAATCCACTTAAAGGAATTATGCTCGTCATTTCAATGCGAAAATGGTAAATATTACAATGACCACTTACTACCAGAGGAGGTGCAATCAAAAGCAGCACATCTCTCAGGCTTGAGACTAACAATGCTGGGACTTTCTGACTAGATGCTACAAGACAAAGCATACAGTGTGTCATTGTGATGTAAGTGGATGAAATCCAGAACATGGCAAAAAAGAAAACAAAAAAAAAGAAAGATTTTCCATCTGAGCGGTCTAATTGTGTATACTGACTTTATCCGGTGATAGCACAAGGCACATAAAGGTTTCAATTTATGAGTAAAAGATTAACATACTTTATTGTATATGAAGGATAGAGTTACATACAGAAGGTTAGAAAGCAAGAGAGCTGAGAGAGACTGCACACAGTATTTGTCCTGAGCCCCATCCTTTGCAATCTCACTGACAAGGGACTGGTAACATAAGGGCAGGGTTATCTCTAGACTCTCAGCGTATTTATATTAAAAAAAAAAAAAAAAAAAAACTTTTTGCACATCAGAGGGAGTCCATTGTGTTACCTCCCAAAGAAAGCAACCATTACATGTGGCTGGTTTGCAGTAAGGGAATCAGTTCCATAAATTGGAAAATGCAGTAAGGGAAACTCACCAACGCTCCAGCCATTAAGTTCAGAAAGCGAACAACACACCGGTAACAGCACATGCACTGAAGGTTAAAGAGAAATCCAATCAGTTTTGATAGAGTCACACTTAGCACCTATAAAAAGGAAAGGAAAAAGTTTCTCTGTACGCTTTACTGCAATTCACAGCATGCGATGGCATGCACCCGCATGCTCCAATGCCTCGTTTCTTACACTTGCCGACAAAAGGTCGCTCATTTAAATAAAAGTCAATAAACCACTTTTGCTAGAAAGGGCAGCCCTGTTTCTCCCACAACTTGTTTATTCCCTTGCTTCCTGCCTGACAAGAAATGACCATCCTTCTTTTTATTGATGGCTCTTCCTCCCAGTCCCACCCCACACCTGGCTGAGATTTATTACTGATGTGAAGCTCGAAATTTAATCTTTCAATGAGGACCTATAAGAACATAAAAAGGACATAAAAACCTTTTCAACAAGACTTATGTACCAGGCCCAACAAAGACAGATTCCATCATCTGACCGTATGAAATTTACCAGCCTTACTGGTGATAGCGTGTTCCACATTGTTAAACATGGCTCAGTTTAAATGCTCTGGAATTTAACTGTAAAATGCTTGAAAACCTAAAGAGGCCAATATAAAAGCAGCAAATCAGTTTACACGCCATGATGATGATTGCCATTGCTGTAAAATACTTCAGTGGGACTAACTGCAAGCCAGCAGCTAATTAACCTCGTCTCCAAAATCACAGGGTTCATAACTTGATTGCTTTGCACTGTATGCAGAGGTCTATTCAGTGACCTATAGCTAAGCGGGGCTACTACATGCAGAGCCTGAGCAAAGCGCCAAACAATAATCTTGTTGATCTATCCATGACATCCATAAAGCATGTCCAATGCAGTAAATGATCGTCTGACACAACAATACTGCAATCACCGAGACGGGGAACAAAGCACACCAGTACATAAATCAGCAACTAGATGACTCTACAATCCAGTGTTAATACAGTTATTTATTAAGAGCAATTATACTCAGTGATACGGATATATGTTTGAATGCTGGGGGAAAATACAGTAGTAAATATGAAGATTGTGTAAAATGTGTACATAAAACACTCCCCTTTAAAATGTCTACATATGATCTTATCCCTAAATTCGCCTAGAAATGTGTTGACTATGTAATTCACTGTCAAATGCAAAGTAATTGGAAAGGATTGTTCTGCTGAAGATTATGCACGAGGTGTGCCAGTGATTCAGGTGCTCGTTAGAACATATTAAGAGGCTGAGGGCATTTACAATTGTAATGTATGTTGCTGATGAATGTTGGGAGAAATTCTGAAAAGAACAGCTGAAATAAAAGCTAATGATGCCATTCATCTGTCCTGCCAAAGTAATATATTTCATATATTTTGTCCTCACGGGTAATGGACTTTTTTCCCAAATTGCCTGGATCATATTTCCAAATGGTGTGCTAATGTCCCAATCAGTATCACTTACTACCGTGGTCAACATTTTCCATTTGAATCTTGACATTGATGGGCAACATTGTCGTCATTCTAGGTAGAAAATTGCAGTCTGTATATTGTATCAATATCACTGTATTGTTTAATCAAGTGTGATATGAGAAAAGGGAATCAAGCCTTAACCCCAGTCTCTGAGATCAATAACAATCATGTACATTAATGTGATATGTCGAAAATCATTCTTACACTATGTCATTTGCTATGCAAGACAATCTCACATGATAACACATTTCAGGTAACTTTTGTTAATGTATGATAAAGATGCTACATATTGCATCTGAATAGTTCATAAGATCATTGACCAAAGTAACCGTTATATCAACAACCATGTTTACAAACCTCCATACATCCATCTACAAACAGTGAATGTCAGTGTCTGGGTTTTCGTGCAGATGAGGTGTACGGAGCACTGAACTGAACTAATACAGCTTTAGAGGTGAATATAACTCAACTGCTGCTATTTGTTGTCACACACCCTAGGCTGTATCTGTCAATCTATTCCATTTTGTCCTTTCTCCATCTCCCCATGCTTTTTCCCTCTCTCTCTCTCTCACACACACACACACACACACACAGGAGACTCTGGTAGATATGCAACCACAGAAAGTGTGTGTGTGTGTGTGTGTGTGTGTGTGTGTGTGTGTGTGTGTGTGTGTGTGTGTGTGTGTGTGTGTG
>JBBMJY010000013.1:2515080-2588250 GCA_037833715.1 Toxotes lorentzi
TGTGTGTGTGTGTGTGTGTGTGTGTGTGTGTGTGTGTGTGTGTGTGTGTGTGTGTGTGTGTGTGTGTGTATCTGTGCATTTTTTACCTCCATCCTTATTACCTGACTGAGGCATGACACAACCCAGATAGCAAGCTCCGAGCTGTCAGCAGCAAAGAAATGGCTCGCAAGCCAATATCGATCAGCTATAATAAGCCTGCAGCATTTGACAGTATTTTCTTGTCATCAGCAGCACACCCGTACACAGACTACCTGCAAAAACTTGCCATGCAACCAGAACTCATGATGTGGTTTGGCATGGCACTGGCCTGACAACACACAAACTCGGAGCCACCAACAAGCCAACATCCTGCCAATCTGACAACACAAGTACTAGGGTTGGTAGGACAGTGGCTGAATTGTTGTTGGATTGAAAGGTTGTTTCAGACCTAATAATGAATGGCAGAACTGAACTGACACTCTGCTCTTGCTTAAAGCAAAATTTATCATTAAATATGGATCAGAATCAATTTACTCATGAAGCATAATACAGCTACAATAAATGGTTTTGTGATATCAATAAGGAGACAATGTTTAAGTTGTATACCGGTAAATATCAATACCAAACACATTAAAGGACTCAACTTTTTCAGAGGGTATAAATATACTAGCTGGTGTAAGGTTGCTGGGCAATTCAAGGAACAATGTTGGCTCACACATAACAACAAAGGGTTGTGGCTTCCATACGCATTCCTGAGAGAAGCTACACATAATCTTGGTTGCAGAAATCCAATTACAGCATTTTCTACAGTGGTTGGTTACATTCTCCTCTGAAATCACTCAAATTAATCAATATGCAAGTTTACTGCATTGCCAATGAGGGACTATGTGCTGCAAATCCTGTAAGTAAAAGGGAACACCATCCTCTCTGAGAGTCGAGAAGAGCATTCGCTGTAAAGCACAATCACTATCCTAAGTATGTGGTTGCTTCACAGCCAATAAGAGGAGCTATGATGATTTTCCCCATTTGTACCAGTAGTTGAGTAGCTTCAGTCAGTGGAGGTATTTTGCACTTATGATTAATAGCAGACGATTAATGGGCTTGCTGATATTTGTTTTGAGAAAACCGCTGATGTACTGGCTGCTCATCTACGCTGCCTGAACTGTTCCAGACGGTGGCCTAATGAGTAGAGAGAACACTGAAGAAGTTATAGGTCACGGCTTTGAAACCCTACAGAATCTACTGCGAGAGCATAAAAAGCTATACATCCTGGCAAAATGAGGATAAGAATGACTCTGAACTACTTCATGATCACTGAAACATCCACTGGATAAATTAACTATCTAAAATGTTAATCTAAAATGTTTGACACTCTGTCTGGGCAACTTGAAAAACTGTGAACAATAAGCAATCATTTGAGGGAAAAAAAAAAAAAGCCATGAATGCAAACATAATTACTCAAACAGATGGTATGAGTTTGGATGGTAACAGGAATCTTATTTCAGTTCCTCGCACTACCTGTGTCTTTTTGTAGCTGCTGTGTCAACCGGTACCCTGAGCAGAGCATCTTGCTAATTATCGTGAAAAATGGAGTGTAAAGGCATTTTCACCATAATATGGGTGCATATCATCATGCTGTCTCCACGAGCCAGCTCTCATTCGGTCTTTCTGCACATGCTTTATGCTAAGCAGATGTATGTTTGCCTTTCGAATTTACATAAGGTTATCACGAATTCCATCATCTGAATTCTGTATGCACAGACTCTGTTTTGTTGATTCATGTGTTATAAATTGGAAGCAACGGTTACAAGAAAGAAATGGATAATTTTATCCTCTCTTCACTCCTAATCACTCCTTTTCTTCTCACACACTTAAGAAGGTTGTGGCTGCTGTGGATCTGCCTCTTGTCTACTGAGCCCAATGGGTGTTTTCTAGTTTAAAAGAACCCATTGTCTGCCTCTTTATTAAGGAACCGTTTTACATAATTGATTACCATTGTTAGAGTAATGGAATTTTTAATTAATATCAGTCAACTTTCACTTATAATTAATGATGCAATGTGCCTATTCTTTTTACATTTGCATTTCTTTTTCATCTTTAATTGTGCAGTTCTGAATTGATTTGCAGGTGCCTCTCCAGGGTACTAGTATTGAATAAACTGCAACTGTGAATTTTTTTTTTTTTTTTCATGTCAGTCAAAGGACAACCAAATGTTAACTCCCCATAACGGAATACAAAGTGATAATATATTCACTACACAAAATATGGTCCTGCCCACAGTACAAAGACACCAAATGCCCTATCCAGCAGAGACGGAAAGTGTTTTGTGTTGCCTGAGCAGCCTGTTAAAGTGAACCGCCTGTTGAGTTGTCAATATAATAATTATTATCTATATAATCATCCGTGTCACTACCTGCCTTCACATGCCTTTGTGCAGTGTAGTATATGATGGAAATTATCACACCTAAACAACCTTATGCAATCCAAAACAATCTGCCTGCAACAGATTCTGCTATGACGCTTATGATGCCAAAGTTCTGAGTGTGTGTCAGAAAGATGTTGATTCAGCGCTACGAGGCACAGACCTCACTGTGAGGGGCTTGTTATTTTGTCCACCGGGAGCCAGTGACAAATTAAGATGAATATCCTGTAATATAATGCAATCACAATCAAACTGTATGTCATCAAAAATTCTCAATAAAACTGGAACACTATATTTTCACAACAGTGTTTGTTGCGGGCAATTTGTGTTGATTGCATAAGGCTGTACACAGGTGTTCGTGTTGTTGTTGCACCCACTCTATGCTTTCTGTCAGCAATGTGTTTTTGATGGCTGCATCTAACTAGTAAAAGATTGTAGACCCTAATATGACTGCACCGTTGCAACAGTCCAGCTGCCACTCTGATTTCTCGAGTATGCCACAAGCAAAAAGAGTAACAACTTTCACCACGCCTAAGAACAGAATTGTTCACTGATAGTCATTTCATCTGTCTAATAAGACAAAACTGTTTGAAGTCAGCAACACTAAAATCTTGAGATAATCTAGTATAATGAGGTCGCAGATAATATGAATGGATTACAAAAGATTACAGGATTACAAAACAATAGGAAACGAGATGTATATTAAATGAACAACAGTTTCACAAAACAGCTACTCTTGCAGCATTTCCTGTTACTGTCTGAGTAAAGCATAGGGTACTGGAACACACAGTGTTTCATTAAAGATTGGCAAACCTGGAAACATACGTTTCTGAGGAGCACCTGAGGGCAACACGACTCTTAAACCATACTGCTGACAGCGTGAAAGGCCCACAAGAAATTGTTTTTTCATTTGGTTCAACTTAAAATGTTATTGTTGGATGATTGTGTTTTGTTTGTATTATATATAACTATTTTTAAAAAAAAAGGAAAGAAAGGAAAAACACAGACCCTAGAGTCATTTTTACAAGTTAACATTAAGAAGGGTTGCAGACAAAAACACTTATGAAGACTCATACCTCTCTAGCTCTCTTTTGTTTTTAAGGGTTTAAACACATAAGGCTGAAATCCTAGAGATTTTGTGCTAGTAATTATTGTTCTGCAGCCTCACCTACAGACATGCCAGTGAAATTCCATTTCGCACAATGATATATAACTATGATTGTTACTGCTCAAGTAAGTAACATTTTTCTGATGGGGAACTTTAATTAGAGAGGGGGCTCTCTGACCAGTCCATTTTCCAACACAACCAGATACAAAAAACACAAAATGTAAGCAACCAACAACACTGCCACAGGTCGACAAAAGTATGACACCCATACATGCATAGGCACAAGGGCACATATACACAGGCAAGCACAGTGACCAATATAATGACACAATGGCCAAGCAGCACAGAACAAAACAACCCAGCTCTGAGCAAGACTGTCACAGTATCCATTTCCAACCTTAAGTCAAAATCCCTGCACAACAGTTTCTACATTTCACACATCATCAACTACAATTCAAACCAAATCACTAAATCACTTTTATACTTAGGTAGCCGTTTAAACCCATAAAGTTGAAAACACAAGCCTGCTGGCTTTGTGCTAATTAATTATAAATGAACCAAGCCTACATTTTAGAGACATGCCATGCCTCACAATTATGAGTTATTGCAACAATTACAGCTCAAAGTATTCCCCCAACTTGTCTGATAGCTCACCTGAACACATTAATGTCCACAACTAAAATCCATAGATCAGCCATCACTAATATCCACACAGCAGGTGGAACAAAATCGTAACACACATGCTCACAGGCAAATGAGTGGTGCAGCAACCAACATCAGTATAAGGGCACGGCGGCCAAGAAGCACAGAACAGAGCAGAATAGAATGATGTCCTACCTTTTGTAGTCAGTGAACGCCTCTCCAAAGTGTGTCAAATATTCAATTTTTTTGCTTTGTCAAACATGATTTTTAAAATTCACAGCATGATATGAAGCGTATTTTGTGGCGTAACAAGAAATCATTTTAACACACATTGCAATACAATATTTGGAACAGAAAACAAAATGTAAGGACAAATATTCACAAGAATATATCTTTTCCATTTCAATATCAAACACACATGCACAGAGGGAAATGAGCAGCACAGCAGCTAACCAAAGCGTAATGGCACAGCGGCCTACAACCAAAAAGCATAGGACAGGACAGCACAGCACAGCACAGCCCATTATTGCACAAAATAGCATTGAACAGTACAGAATAAAGAGAAAATAGAACAGAACGTCACTTCAGTACCAAAAACATGTCTATGCATGTGTACATCCACTCATGCACATAAACAATGTGTTTTCAATGGATGTCCCAATATTTCTTTGAGCATTTCCCCGCTAATTTCTATCATGTTATGTCAAATGTTATCAAAGTCGCATACTGCAACACTGCGGAACAATAAATGGCACGGCGGCCTTTCGACAAGGAGAAAATAAAAGAGGCAAAGCGACCTGCAAGCGCCACAAAATAGAATCAAATTAAATTGTGTCCTACCTGTTGTAGTCTCAGGTAAGTCGGACGCGTGTTGACAAGCCTGTCCGTGTCTCCACTGAACTTTTCGGCTGAAGTTCAGCTCCTCAGTCAACTCCTTCAGACGTCCATGCGTTGAAGGTGTCCTGGTTCCTGCCACGCAACAGTTCCCGTTAGTGGAAGCTGTCCAAATCTTGCAGCTCGACGCTGCCATGTTAAGGCAACGCCATGTCGGTGGCGGAGGAAGATCCGCTCTCGTGAGGGAAATGTGTTTTTAATAGTTCAAAGAAAGTCAGAAGGGTTTGCATTTGTGGACTTGTACCTCCAGATGTTTTCAAAACGCTTGCACTAAACTTTAGTTGGCTCTTGTCTTTTCACCCGAGTATCTTTACAGTTTTAAAATCACCTTCTCGTTTCTTTCTGGTGATTAACACCGAGACAGCTGCTTTTCACCTCTGACCGTCCATCCTTCTCCCTTGGGATTAGGAGGGGAAACCCCAAACTGCTCGACAAATATGACGTTCTGGTCCCGTTTATTTGACGCAAGCGCCCGTAATATCCTTTCTCCTTCCATCATTATCTCCTTGAGGCAATTGGTTCACCTGGACCTCCATGTTGCTGCACAGGTGTGAGGGTAAAGCTGCTCTGTGGTCCCACAAATTCACTGAATACTGATATTTAAATCTGAAGTGAAAAGTTATGGTTTTAAAATCAGTTTTGATTCTCACTTCTTTCCCAGAGCTGCACAATAGACATGTTTTCTTAAAAAGTTTTTTTTTTTAAAATTTATTTATTTATTTATTTCAATTAAGGACACATGAAAAAAAAAAAGGTTTCCATGCTTTCAAGGTTATGGGATCACTTTCTTAGACTTACTTTGAGGCCTGATCAATTTCAACTTTAGTTCATCCCTTGTTCCTTTGCTCAAGACTAAAAGAGCTAACTTCATCACATCACAAAGTAAAAGAAATCCAAATCCAAAATCCACAAGATTTTATGTGCACCATAATGAACAAACATGGCTCCTTCAACTGCAACCAAAACCTTCATCCTCCTTTGGCTTCAAATTTGGGGGACACAAGTGTAGACTATTCTTTGCAGCCCAGTTATTAACTATTAAGCTGGTACCTTACTCTCATGTTGTCAATCATGGGTTGAAGTGGCAAATCACAGCTTATTGAACATGGGTATCATAACACTTAAAATAGTAATAATGACAGTCATCCTTATAGTGCTGTGTTCTGGGTAAGGATAAATGGAGAGTTCAGTTTGTAATCTACGCTGTTCTGGCAATAAGCAAGATTGTCTAGAGTGGTGGAGCATATCGTTCACATTATTCATACAGACAATATACAATCTACATTTCAGATTTTGGGCTTATTGCAGAAAATGTTGTGGGATCTCATTCTCATTCCCAACAAGGGTCATGTACTAAAAATAATTCGTTCATTTGAATAGCAATGAATAATGCACCATGGGTGAGAACATTATAATGCCATGCTATGCTGTGTGAACCGGGCAATTTGCACTGAATCGCCAATCACTCCAAGTGTGTTTGTGCTTGCATCTGCTTGTCTTGAGGTGTTTTGAACTGCAACTTAGAGAGAATTTATAGCTGCATGTCCATTTTTTTCACTTCTCCATGACTGGCACTAAAATGAAGGCTCAGTGGAAAACTGCCTATATGCAGATTAAATACTTAATATTTATAAGTGGGGTAGAGAAATGCTTGATTACTAAAAAAAAAAAAATCAGCGTTAAGAGTGTTGATCCACTCAGTCACTAACTAGTGCACAAATAAGCAGGTGACTACAGGACAGTGTACAGTCAGATGACACCAGTTGGAAAAGGGTAGTTCCCATCTGAAAGCAGCCAGAAAAGTAACCGTGTCCATTTAGTTATAGCTTCAAAAGGTCCCCACACACAATAAGAAAGTGTAGAATTAGAGGTATCTCAATGCAAGTTCAGGAAGAAGAATTTTGGCAGAGAAAAATGAATCCACATTGCCTCAAGCCAGCAGGTTTCCTGGTCAGCTGGCTATTGCATGTGCCTCTGCTTCAGCACTTAAAATATCCTTTTCACATCTCCTTGTCTCCTGGAATAAGATGCTGTTTAACAGTGTTGGTGGAAAGTCCATGCCATTGACAAGAAGGCAAAAATCCATATCCATCCTGTACATGGTGATGATCACATTGCATTATAGCCCTTAAATATTTAAAATGCTTTGAACTGTATAACTGATCTCTGCAGGGAGGTAAACATAACTATGTCAATAGGCTTTCTGCCAAAAGTCTAGAATGTGTTTGTCTTGCACAAAGCAAACTGCCGTGGCCCTAGATCTATATTAACAAAGACGCTCTCTGACTGGAGTCAGAGAACAGCTTTGCAACTGTGCTGAGAATCACCAGGTCACAGACCTCCGTTGTCAGGTGTAGGAGTTACAAGTATTTACTTCCAGTTTTCACAGTCAGATCTTTACCACTTTGAGAAAAACTCCTATCTCACATCTCACACAAGAGAAGATTTTTGAGTCATGCTTGAATAGAAATGAGTTCATGATGCTGAAGAGTTATCACTGCAGTGTAATTGCACAGAGAGAATACATTATTTATGTGAGATTTAGCCTCATTAATCTGTGAAATGTTCTGACAGTACCATCATTTTATTTTTCTCATGACTTACTGTTTTGCAGATCTTTGCAGAGACATGGATTTGCTCTTTGATGCACAGTCAGTTTCCTTGACTGTCTTTGTGAAATTGTGTTCTTTGACAGCTCTTCCCCTGTGCTTTCAATGAATCATTATCTGTGCCAATGTTTGCACTCAACTTGTCTTTTTCCTCTTGTCTTGCAGCTGCACACTGACCTCGATAAGGGGGACAATGTGGTGAAGTACACTCTCTCGGGGGAAGGGGCTGGCTCCATTTTCACAATTGACCAAACAACGGGGGACATCCATGCCTTAAGGAGTCTTGACAGGGAGGAGAAGCCTTACTACACTCTGCGAGCCCAGGCTGTTGACATCAACACCAATAGGCCCCTCGAGCCTGAATCTGAATTTGTAATCAAGGTTCAAGACATCAACGACAATGAGCCAAAGTTCCTGGAGGGACCATACACAGCCAGCGTCCCTGAGATGTCACCAGTAGGTAAGTGACCATCTGCAGTGACTTGTTCTGCCCACTGAAGATGGAGAGGCCAGTGCTTTCAGTAATGAGTAAAGTTAACTTCATGTGTTTGCCCCTTTTAATCATAAGGGATTAAGTTAATCACATGTGATTAATAATGGCAATTATTCATGAAAATAATTCTAGACAAAATATGTGATTACTTTTTAGGAAGAGGCTAAATTTGAATATACAGTATTATTTATTATTTTTTATTTCATTTTATTTTTTAAGAATAGCAATGTAGAAAGAAAACATGAAAGAATATCCCTGAGGTATTTCCTACTTCTAAGAAAATTTGATCCGGATCTTGCCTACAATATCAAATCAGCTTAACTCCAAAAAACAGTCAGACAAATAAAATATTCTGATTCTAAAGCAAAACAAATCAAGATGTGTCTTCACTGTTACACAATACACTTGAAACCATAAAAAATATAAGACTGATAATTGTTGCCAAATTCTGCAGAATGATACTGCTAATAGAAACATCTTTGTTGAGAGCTGAACTGTGAGTTGTAAACATCCCTCCACAATGTGTGTGATAAGTTCTCTTCTTCCAGTGAAAAAAACATACTGCAGGGGATGCAACCATTGACTAAATATGAAACCCACTAAAGTCTTTATCAATATTTATACTATCAAGACGTGTGTGATCAATGGGTTCATTAGCTGTTACACCCCTCTTGTTGTCTTTGGCTAGAATGTCCCTGTGGATGTTTTTATGTTAGCAGGGCAAAACAAAAACTAAAAGAGAGAGATGCCAAACTTAAATATGCAGTAATGGTTGGTAATGAAGACTAATCTATGGCCAAAAATTATAAAATTACTAATGGCAATACTCCAGAGACTCCCTTTGAATAGTTAGCAATGAGCTTTTCCCTGATTCATTAGAGGGGAGAATGAAAGTGACAAATAAAAAATACTTAAAGGAGTTGCCTGAAAAGACTGTAATTACCACAGACTGTCTTTGGCTTGATGAATAAACTTGCTTTTAATTAATGAGGCTTTTCCTCTTTTACATATACCGCCGCAGAAGTCCTTTTCTAATCGCATCAGTCTTTTTATTGCACTATTGCACTTCTTCTATCTTTAGCTTCATATTTGAATGTAAAATATGTTTTGTATTTCAAATATGTTGAGAATATCTTAGGTTCATAGGTTTCCTCTGGATTGTATTGTAACACAACTGTAAACTGTCAGATAATACTTATTGAAGTCAAATAGATAATCTCTATTTTGCAAAACTACTGTTTGCTTTCTCTTTCTGTGTTTTCCAGCTGTGACCTTTGAATCCATTCCTTCCACCTAGTCCTTTCTCACACACCTGAATTTCCATAATCATACCAATAGAATTTATTTGACTTGTTTATAGTCTCACACCTCAGTAAAGGCTGTTGCCTGCACAGGTGTCACCCACACTTAAAGGGTTTTGAACCTTCACTGCATCTGAGCTCTTAGTGCTGTGGATTTTGGCCCCTTTGCTGAACTGAAAACATGTTCATATATTATCTCTCTCTCTATTGTAAATTCATGTTGAACATGATGCAGTCCTTCTCTGGTATGTCTCATCAGGAATGTGTGCCTTTGTTAGGGAGGATTGAGACACTAATCTCTCTCACCTAATGTTTTAATGCCATTGTTACCATCTGCTCAGACTGCAAAGCCTGATTGCTTTAATATACAGCAACTTCTTTACAGGCAACTAGGAGCTTACCGGAATTTAAAATGACCATGTAAATCCCATCCCTCTAGTTAGTGTCTCCGATTTGTTGTAAGCATCCCACAAATCCTGCTCTTGAAAACATTTGACACGTCGTGTTTTTAAGATAGCCACATGCGGGTATGTGATTGATACATGAACATATGTGCACGGAGCTGTCTGCCTGTGAAGGCATCCATGTCAGCCTGTCTGTCTGAATCTTTCCAAAGAATCTGCCCATCTGCCCAAGAAACATCAGGCTTGTGTTTCTGTCTTAGAGTTATAAAATAGGCTGACAAGGCAATTTTCTTTATTAGTTAGTCAAACTGGAAACTTCTGATTGAATCTGTTGAAAATAAATGCATGGTAAATAAGGACTGTTAATGGAATGGTGTTTCCAGTGCCGGCTAATTAAGAGAGATGACCCAAACCTCCAACAAGTAATTATGCTGTTCCTGTTACTGCGAGAGTTTGGAAGACTGCCATCTTAATACTATTCTTCTCATGGATCTTTGTTTCCTTAATGGTGGCATTGTTAAATGAATGGTTGCTTTATTTTTGTTTTTTAAATAATAGCCATTTAGTAATGCTACAAATGTGCAAATCAAAACATACAACAGGAAAATTGGACTCCACATTCTGTCTCCTCCACACTCCTCCTCATTGCTCTCTGTCGGGGACTTTGACTGTTCAGCATTAGCTGTAGCTTTCTCAGTTGTGATTCATCATTTGTTAGTGTCAGGTGTGGTCATTCAGTAAAATGATGAACTTCAGAGAGTTTGGATTTCAGTGTCATGGGGAAACAAATTAAGTCAAAATCAATAAGTCTTCCCACTGTTTTCCACAGGGACGTATGTGACGCAAGTGACAGCCACAGATGCAGATGACCCCACCTATGGAAACAGTGCCAGAGTGGTATACAGCATCCTCCATGGCCAGCCATACTTCTCTGTTGACCCTAAAACAGGTAAAGTACTCATCCTCCTTTCTATTGACTATTTATGTGACTAAATAGTGATTTAGCCAGTGGGAAGTTCATAAACATCTTTATATTTTACTTTAAATATGCAAGTCAGAAAAAAGTGCCTCTGTTTTATGTGCACCTGGCACTTACAGCGCGGCAATCTTGCAGCGATATAAGCTTATCTAGGCCATTAGTCTTGAATGATGTGAATGATTGAGTAACTTCTAAACAGTGAGTGTAATATAATGTGCTCTGGTGGAACCATGCATCAGGACAAGAAAATAGGTTCAAGAATTGACCCTTGGGACACAAAAGGACACATGCTCTCCAGAAAAGAGTGAATTATTTATTTCACAGGTATTGAGTAAAACAGGCAATTGTAATTGTAAGAATGCACTTAAATCAAACAGCACTAATTCCAAGCATTTGCAATTATAAGTGAGTACTATGCATAATGTAACATAAAATATCCACATTATCTGTTTCAGAGAAAACTAGGAAAAAAAAACAAACAAACATATAATTTCTTTCTGGTACGGTCGCTCTAAATATAGTAGGTGCTCCTGCGGTGGTACTATAGAATGTCATCATCTTTTTGCAACATATCAAAATGCTGGGTAAACCCATAAACTGACAGTCTCAGCGTCAAGAAATAAAACTGCTATCTCTAAACCCCCAGTGATTTTCTGAATCTTTGCTGCAACAATACTGAGTAGTCACAGTTGTATACAGTTGGCCAGTTAACTGCTGAAGCAGGTGGCTTGAATTCAAATCACCAAAAAAACCAAATAACTCAATAGCATTTGATGTTTTGCTGGATTGGGTGGATGGTGTCATAGGAAAAAAAATGGCAGTAAAAAGGTCGTAGAGTGGCAGCAGGGTGGATATGGCAGATGACTGCTCTAAATCTGAAATACCTTCATAGCACCAGTGTTTGCCAATAGTGAGGTGCTGCTGGCTTACTATCTGGGACAGTTCAAAGCATATGAAAATAGGTTCATACATATCACACAGGCAGATACTGTGGAATCTGTTGCTGATTATGCCTCTTACAGAGCACATACTGTGACTGTATTTCGAACTGATGCTGGAAAAAATCAAACTGTTAAAGTAAATGTTTGCCCTGCTGGGCCTGCATTTATCTCCAAACGCACACCAACAAGTGGTACAAACACAGGGAGTTAAAAGGTGAGCAAAGGGAGGGGGACGACAACAACACATGTAAATCACCATGCATGTGATGGAAATTATCCCTGTCAGAGACAGACGCCCCTCTCTCTCCAAAATATATGACAGAAGTTTAAAAAAACAAACATAGTCTTTGATTTTGCATTCACACACAGACACACAGGAGTCTGTGGATCAAATGGGACATCCTCACCATATTAAATGGAATAAGAAGAGGGAAGAAGTGCAGGCCCACCTATGCTGCCCGCTTCCTTTTAACCTGACAACCTCCCACTGACCTAGCTATTAATCTGCAGTACAAACGCTCTCTGATCTCAGGGTCTCTGATCCTGAAGTGAATCATCATATGGCTTCACCAGTGTTCCCTATTGGATGTCAGGTGTCTCCAGTTTGTGAAATGACCTCCATTTCAGCCTTGGTCAGACGCACATGTGCAGCTTCTTACTGGGGAGCGAACTCCCTAAGTGGAAATATATTGTGCATTTTGAAGTAAATTGTGCATTTGGCATCAAACATATTTCAGGGGATTTTGTGTACACGGCTTTTTCCCTTTGTCTTTTCACCATCTCTGTCTCTCACTGCCTCTTCTTCTTCCTCTATTTCTCCCTTTTTTATTATCTGTATTTGTCATCAATCTTACTGTACAGGGATTATAAAGACAGCCCTGCCCAATATGGACAGAGAGGTGAAGGAACAGTACCAGGTTTTAATCCAGGCCAAGGACATGGGGGGCCAGCTAGGGGGGCTGGCCGGGACCACCACTATCAACATCACCCTCAGCGATGTCAACGATAACCCACCCAGGTTCTCTAAAAGTGAGTACCCTTTGTGGATAATAGATATTAAAATTTAATGGCTGTTTGACAAGACCGACTTTCACTTTTGGATAACAGTAATAATGCAGATGACCTTATACAGGCTGACACGTTCTATGATAATAAAATAAACACTGTGCAATTACAACAGGGCAGGGGGTATTCATCATGCCTACTCTTTGTAATTGGTTTTCATCATTTGTTATTATGCTTTGTTGTAAGAAAAGGTCTGCTTATTTAGCATGATTGCATCTGCAGCTACTACTCTGTGCAAATAAACCAGGATTGGTGTTATTTCACTCTTGGGGCATCTTTCTATATTTAGATCAGGTTTGAGTGTGATGGTGTTGCACCAGGGATTGAGTCAGTGTATTTAAACACTGTATTTTATCTGGTATTTTACATAAGCTGCTAAACCAGATTAATTTGATTGTGTCGTTCACCGGGTCATGTAAAAAGCCAAGCCGGAAACATAACTGTAAACTCATTGATCTGTGAAAGCTGTTCTGCATGTAATAAGCATAAATATTAAACAAAATGTATTCTATTCTAAAACAGCAAGTGTATGACAGGAAAGCAAAAATACTGTTCTGTCCTGATGCAGTCTCTTCAGGTATTTTGAGGTGACACCGAGTGGTCTCCTCTGAATGCAAATTCAAGCAGTCAGACGGTCAAGCTCCTTTGGCTGCATGGAAAAGATGATATTTCCATAATGCTGTCACAGCACAGAGCTTTGGGCCAAGTATGGCGGCTCTTCTGCCCTGTCCCAAATCCTCTCTTTGTCTTCCTCTCTTTTCTGTCTGTAGAGGGCTTACAGGTAAAAAAAAAAAGTGTTGTGGCTTCATCAGATGTTTCAGTTCATGTATTATATTGTTGCATAAATCCACCCCACATCTGTCTTTTCCATAAATCTCTCGTTTCCTCCTGTGTTATTATAGATTATGCATTTGTGGACCGTCAATCCCCTAAACCTCTACGATGGCACCAGAGGTGGTTGCAACTGCAAAGCCTGCAGAGGTCACGAGTAATAGTGTTGTTTAATACCTTTATCTGGCTTTGCTGAATTATCCTAGAAGCTTGTTTACCTTTGTTAACTTCTCTTAACCTGCACAACTACCTCACTCCATTTTGGCACTGGAGCTGACAAAAAGACAAGCTGTCCTACGCCTTGCAAGGACATGAACCTTGAAGGACTTTTTAAAATGATGATGTCCTTGAAAGTATATGATTATTTATTTAAATTGTAGCATCCTTTTTCAGCCCTCTAGTGCCAAGTGCCTGGCACTCTCGCTTACTGTGGGCATTTATGTTCAAGTTTATCCATCTCCACCTCCATCTCCCTTCTCTGTGGCACATCATCGGGAATTTGTTTAATTAAATGGGTGAATGTGTTAAGAATCTGGTTAAATCAATCTAAATACAGAAATGATGCTGGACAAGTGGTCAGCTGTCAGAGCTACACTGTCATCTCTTGAAATGTCAAGAGTATGAAAAAGGAGGTGTAATTGTGAATGTGAAAAATCCCAAGTCCTGAGAATAGTAGTTAGAATACTTTTATGTTCGATGGCCCGCAGCACCTTTATTATGCCACCAGGTGTAGGTAATGGACTTAGCAAAGAGTGAAGGAAAACACAGAAAAGATTCATTTCCATCTCTTCTCAGGTGTAAATGATAATCAACAGTCCACTGTTTGTTGGTTTGTAGATTTCTTCCCAAGTCCTCAGCAGTGATTTCTCTTGTTGGAAGAATCAAAGCGCCTGGGGTCTTGTGTTTGTTGATCTTACAGGTTGAGCCAGCCAATTATAAGGAGCTGAACAGCCTTGATGTCCAGACACATCAAAACTGAATAATGTCATGCTTATAGCTACAGGCCTGACTTCAGACAGAGACCATATCAACTGCTTGCCTGTGGGTGGATAAGACATCCTCGGGTGGGTGAGAGACTACATAAAAGACAGAGGATGTGAAGGGCTTGGTATTTCCATCCGATGTCAAGTGATGATAATGAATGGCTCTGAGCCCACTCTGTTTGTTTGTTCACAGGTTTTTTTCACCTGAGAGTTCCCGAGTCTTCTGCAGTGGGGTCGGCTGTGGGCAGAATCAAAGCCCATGACTTGGACATTGGGAAAAATGCTGAAGTGGAGTACACCATTGTGCCAGGTGATGGAGGTGCCATGTTTGACATTACCACCAATGAACACAACCAAGAGGGAATCATCATTCTCAAAAGGGTATGGACCTTCAGAAACTAAGGCAAAACATTTAACAGATCTGCAAATTCTCCTGATAAATTCAGAACCATGTACATTTCCACAGCACCAATTTTCTGTACAACAACACAGACAGGTAGTGCTCTCCACTCTGCATTTCTATTTTTTAACAGAAGAGCTGTTTCATCCATCTGTTAATTCCAATTTTATTCATTTGTCTGTCAAAGAAACTCAGGACTTGCTCTAGATTTTTCACTTTAAAAGCCTCCCAATAATGGGAAGGCTGGAATACTTTTAATATGAAAAATTTGCTTGCCTAAATGTCTCATTCTGTAAAACAAACAGAATGAGATGGTTAATTAAAATGGTTTTCTGTCACAGAAGAAAAACTGAGAGCAGCCGTGGTAAGTACAGTATAACATGACTTTCTGCTCTACTAATGGAATTAGTGCTGTGGAAGTGCACACAATTTTGTGTGCGCTTCTTTGTATACAATCTCTAATATAAGCCAGATAAATAAAAGCCTGGTTCTCTCTGACACTGAGGAAACTAAAAGGACCAAGGGCCAATATTTGAGAAGTTTTTATATAACTTGATATTCAGGAAGTAGCGTGTATTCCAATTGCATTCTGCACAGGAAAATGTCTTGAGTGTTGTTTTTTTCCCTGAAACATAAAACATGTGAAAAATGGTGCCCTATGGGGTCCATACAGTCCATCACATCACATCATGTTATCAAACAAACTGACAAGATAAAAAAATCATGAGTAAAAATAATTCTACAGTAAGACATAGCACAGAGTTGTCACTTTTGTTGCTACTATTCTACCGGTTGAATTCTGCACAGGGAACTTCAGTATTTCTTTCATTCTTAGGAGGCCGTCTACATCCTGTCTTAAACTTGCTCTGCTTACGATAATTTAAAAAAAGAAAAGATAGTGCCAAATGGGACCAATAGGATGTAACACAACAGAAAGAAACAATCTTGCATCTATAGATACATACATATATATAGTTTATAGCCTACCTCAGCAACTTGGAAGCAGGCGTGCTGTGCAGCTGGGGGTGGGGGTGTTGCTGCACTTCTAGCACCCCTACTTCCCACAGGTATGCCATTCTGTGTGTTATATTTACACCTATAAACTTCCCAGTGTTACTATGGAAAATTATCTTTGCAGTACATTTTCCACTGACATGTATTTACTTCAACAGAAACATGATCAGTAACATCTCAGGACAAAACAAGGGAGAAAATAACTTATAGATACACATATCAAAATAAATAATATAATATATATGATAAGATACTAGATTAGAAGTGTGCATATGGTATCTCATTATTTAGCACCAGTAGGACACTTGGCAGATATGAGGGTTGAACCTATGATCTTTCAGTTTTGTGATATTGCTCTCTAGCTGTTTGTCCTTGGTGTCCATGCCTGAAAGCACAGTTCAGAGCAAAGGGATTACTCTCTCTGAGCGACTGTGCTATTTAAAGCATTCACTCAGCATGTCAGGGCTCATTTACTATGCCATATGTTCTTTTTACTACATGGATTAATACATCCAGTGCATAGAGACACACAGCAAGAGGTCGTAGTCTTTGGTTGTACTTTGTTTGAACCAGAGAGCAAAAGTATCTCATTTAATACCACCTTTTACCACATATGGCATTTTTAGAGCCATGATATCACTTCACAAAAAGACAAGTGGCACAAAAGCACCAGTGATATTAGAGAAATTTATTACTCCTAGGATAAACCCCTTGAGATCTATCATCTCATTTTCAAGGGGGGACCCACAGCTGCTGGAGGTGAAGAAAAAGGACATTACAGCCCCAGACTAAAATTAGAGGGAGAAATAGAGGGGTCCAGTCAGTGCAATGAGCACTAATCTACTAAATATCTAGGCTATAATAAGACTTATTATGCAATCAATTATTAACTTTAGCCTATATATTAAAAAATGATAAACCTCTGTTCCAAAATTTGGTTCATTCATATTTAAATAATATCATGACCTTATGTCCTTAGGACCTTAGCACTGAATTAATAAATGATAGATATTTCATCTCATTTCAAACATTTTTTACTCCCTAAACAATGCCACTAATAACCCTGCCAATTTTGAACTTGGTTTAGGGGACACAGATTAATGGAGTAAGAGCTTCACAATCGCTCTGTGGATAAGCCTGATAATGTCATCTTTCATAACGTATTCATAATGTTTTGGTTTATTATGTAAAAATGTCCCCATTAAAAGTACCCCCACATTTGTGTACATTTTCAGCTCTGCCGTGACAGTCTTCTAAGGCTATGCCTAACTAAAGATTTAAAAATCCATCACACCCAAAGATACTAAACAGAAATAATATCATTCTTCTACCCACAAGCATGACTGTAGAAAGTAAGAGCAGCATGCATTATTTCTCCTTAGACACTGAAAACATGCAGCTCAATGACTGTGGGTGGGTAATGTACATTTATGAGTGCTGCATGGGCAGAAACAGAGTGTTGTCTAATTTAGGTTTCAGGACCCTTAAAAGATACATCTGCTTTTAAAATTGTGTCAAGCACCATGGTGACAAAAAGGGCATTAATTAAATAATTTGCATTCATGAAATCATCATTATACTGACTTCTTGCCTACATTTGGTCGTATTAATCAGATGTAAGTGCACTGCACCAGTGAATCTGGGCTCGCTGATGTTGGTTTGCTTCCCCCTCTTAGTCTGTTACACTAAGACATCAAGCATCATAGGCCAGGTTAGTAAACAACACTGTGCAGTTTACGAGCTGTTACCTCTCTCTGCCGTTTCAAGCCAGCAGTGAATAATAGAAATGTTCACACTTCCACACTTCTACCAAGATACTACCGGTATTAAAGCACATCATATCATTATCACTTGAACAGCTGGGACGTTTGCTTTAAAGCCGTCATGAAGCATATATAATATCAGTGTTAAAGTTAGTAGGTCTCGCCCACACACCAAACTATACAGGTGCACAAATACGCAGTTTTTTGTGTACTCTCACACACATGCAGGCAAACATGCAGAAATAGAAGCTTTCAACCTACTTTTGTGTCACACACACAGCCTGACTTGCTCACACAAGCCCTTGCACATTGATTCCTTCATTCTCTGTTCTGCAGTTGCCTTTGGCAGGATGCAGTAGACCCCTGTGGTGAGTTTAAATGCCATTTGTTGTCAGTGCTATTGAGGTTCAATAAAAAAAAGAGAACTGCACAGCAATGCTAAGTTTGCATAATGCAACAGTTACAAAATACCTCTGCGATACGACACAGGAGAAAAATGTAAATGTCAGAAAGTGAAGATTTTTGTAAGCAATGCTCTAATGATGATATAGATTCCTTTCTGGAATGAGTTCTCTTCTTATTTTCCCAAAATGCTGTTTGAGATTTGGGTACAAATTAGCATTGGAGATTTGTGTCATTATTTCCAAAACGTATAAAAAAAGACTTCTATTATTAAAATAAGTTACAACTTTGCTAGCAACTCATTCTGCTTTACCATCACGTCAGCAATAATCTTGTGAGAGCAAACATTATTATGGATAATACAATGGATAATGAATATCTCATTTAATTTGTTTAATCACACAGCACTATTGTTGCTCTCTGTTGCTGTCGTACACAGGCTGTCCTCCCATAAAAAATGACCAAATAGGTCGTCTGTGCAAGTAACTTATTATGACCCATAGTCATGTTTTATTGTCAGGCGAGCTCTAGCGGCTGTAGCAATTATGAGGGGAACAAAGGAGGAAGTCAGGTGACGTATTTGAGTCTGTGTTGGGAGAGGGTTGGGGTGGATGAATGACTCGACAACACACAGGACTTTCAAACAGTTTCCAAACCATGAGCTTTTCCTAAACCTAACCAAGAAGTTCTTGTGCCTAAACCTAACCAAACCGCAACTGAATGTTTATTATTGTTACCATGATGACAAAAGCTTGGTTTGCCTGCCACTGGTATGCTCCTATGGGTTGTATTATTGTTACCATGACGGCAAAGATCAGGTACACATACGTCTGGTATGATAGGGATTTGATATGATAGGGACAAGCGATGTATGGTTTTTGCAGCTCCACAAGCAAATTACTTTCTGGCAGATTAAAAAACTGTGTTTCTCATTAAATTTCACCTTTTCCATGAAAATTCACTAAATACTTTTAAGGAGTGGTAATATGTCTGTTTTTGTCACTTGTTTCATTTCAGGCAGACAGCATATATTTCATCTGATTGCAAAAGTAATAGAAGAAAAAAATGTGCAGCCAATTCTATCTGGTTTTCTGCCTTTCAGGGTATTTCTGATGTAAGTGTCTAAAATGTTCTTTGGGGGAATGCAAATCTGCATTTGTTTTTCTGATGTATCAGGCTGAGGTATTCGTTAACTGGTACATTTTTAGTACATGCCTCAGCACACAAGCACACAAAGGTGTGTGATCCTTTGATCCCTAAAAATATGCAGCTGAGTGAGTAATTGATTCCCTGCTCAGTGTAAGAGCCCCCTCAGTACTCCATATGCATGTGCGTATGAACACGACACTATGTACTGGATGTATGAATGGTGCTTATAGTCATGACTATATATCACTGTATGGTGACCTTCTCATTTGACAGTAATGGAATAACAGAACGAGACAGAGAGCAATTATGATGTAAATGAAGACAGTTATTCGTTTATATCATGTATACCCTCGATGGATGGCAAGAATGCATCTTTCCTCTAATTGTTTTACTTCCAGTGTTTGATATGCTGCCATAACAACAATGAGGCAGTGTGATGTATCCCCTACAGTGGGAGACTACTGCACAAAGCCACTGTGATGGGGGACATTCTGAGCCCCTTTAACTGACCAAGCCTCCCACAGTGTAATTTACTAAACAACATGTGATCCTACACATGTGAGATTGTGATATTGGCAGGACATGTACAGAGTAAGGAAGAGAGGAGAGAAATAACCAGGCGTGCCTTGGAAAGGTGTGTGGAGTAGGTAGCTGGAGATGGAGCCTTTATGAGTTGTTCTCTGTGTTCCCAGAATACTGACCCGCCCACAGACTTGTCTTATTTCAGATTGGTAGAATATCCCCAGAGACAGGCGTGCAAATGTGTGTGTAGACAATCCTTCTCTCTACCCCTCTCCCTCTCTTTCTGTCTCTTTCTCTCTCTCCCTTTTGACTTGCCTCCCTCACACACACATCAAAAAAAAAAAAAAAAAAAGCAGGACAGAGACGAAAGCCACATTGTACACAGAGCAGAGTTTGGCAGACCCCAAATTAGAGACTCGGGAAGGTTGGTTATGATAAGAGGATCAGGCTGAGTAATGGGTTCAAAGGATGATCATCTGTTTCCCAGTCTGCCGATACACAGGGAGAGGAAAAAAGAGGCATGGAGGCACAGAGGGAGTTTGCACATCCCATCTGCAAAACATAAGATTATGGGACACAATAGGTAAATCCACCAATGAATTCCCAGGGAAACGTTCAGACAAATGCATGCGCACAGAGTGACGTACTGTACATGAAAAAGCACGTGGAAGGACACGGCCGTATTCAAACACTGCTATACATACAGTATACGAAGAGCAAGAGCACTCCCACACACTGAGAGTGTCTGAATGATAACCTTGGGTTGTGTTGGTAAAAGAATTGTTAGTCAGATTAAATGTCGTTTGTCCATTTGCATGTTTATTTACCTCCTCCTGGGAGAATACAAGATGGCAGATATGCGTAATTGAAATTTGCTGTTCTAAGCCTAAAGGAACAGCATTGTTTAATGACAGCATGTGTGGCATAACAGTTGCTGGCTCACATTCAGGGAATCCATTTTAATATAGGACTATCTCCTCTCTTTACAAACTCAATGCCCCCAGCACCAACAGTGCATTGAATAAAGAGCATTTGCTGCAGACCTCTGGCACTGCCTCCAAATCCATTGCCCTAGGCTGTCAGAGGGGTTCACAAAACAGTGTAGTGCAGGTGACTTGTTTACTTCAAACTGAGGTGTGTACACT
The DNA here is from genome assembly GCA_037833715.1 of Toxotes lorentzi. Classification (NCBI taxonomy): domain Eukaryota; kingdom Metazoa; phylum Chordata; class Actinopteri; family Toxotidae; genus Toxotes; species Toxotes lorentzi. Next base: position 2,536,127 of record JBBMJY010000013.1, read on the forward strand.
TAAACACCAGCATTTAGTTCTTAAATATTTAATAGAAATAATAATGATGATAGAATATAAATATATTATACATTTTTTTTTTACTTGTGTGCTTGACCATCAAGTAAAAGTAATTTGGTGGTTGCTTGGTTCTTTAGGGTGCAGTTAAGGTGTCATGAGGTTATTTCTAGGCGTTACAGTACTTAAAGTGGTGATCACAGTGGTTGCTACGGTGTTGCATACTCAATGTTAATTGGGCAGCTGTGACTCAGGTTGGTGTTTTAATGCCTGGCTTCTCCTGTCCACATGTCCTTGAACATGACACCGAACCCTAATTACTCCCGCTGGGTAGACCCGGGAGAATGATGATCACAATGCAAAGCACTATGTCCACCTATGTCACTTTACCAGTGTTTGTGGTAGCTCTGGTTTTCAGAGTTGGTGTTCGTAAGTGATTCCTGGAGTGTTCATGTTGGTTGTTAAAGTGTTGGTAGGTGACTGAGTCCAAAGTGACGCCCCATTGCAAAGTGCAAAATCCAAGTGCAAATTTAATTAACAAAAAAACAAAACAAAACAAAACAAAACAAAAAACTGTTGGCTAGCACACTGATCTCAGACCAGGTTGATGTTTTAAAGTATTATACAAGTATGTAATTGGATTAACACCGCAAACTGATTTTTAATGAGGTAACAGTCTAAAAAGTGTGCAGTGACTCATCCCGCTCACATAAATTACATTTTTTTTTCCACTTCCAAAGAACGGCAGTAAGGGATTAATGTTATAGTGCGGCATGACATTTGACATTTAAGAAACGAGCTTTTCACCAACAGCGTGCAAAACTGATAAACATTTGCATATAAAAGAAATGCCACTAATCGCCTGGATTACCTCAGCTCAAACATGGCTCTGTTTGGACTTCCCCAAAGTCAGAGCCATTGGCTGTATTGAGGCAAGAAGTCTTTTTTCATCCTTCCTGCCATCAATTAAGGACTTAATTTCACTAAAGCCAGACAGTGACTGCAGTCTAATTTCTCTATCAGAAATGTCATTACTGGGCTGTTTGAACAGTAAATCGTTTCAGAGAATGGGAGCTGTTAGTTCCTTTTCAGTGTTGATGAGATACTACCAGGCAGTAAAAAAAGTAATGGCCAAATGACAAAATTAATGAACAAACTTCTAACCCGACTGAAGACCAGAAAACACTGCGGAATGCTGGTTCAGTTCAGAAAAGAGGCTGATGTTGAATATAGTTTGTGGTTTACACAAGGACACATTCGTACGTTTTAGAATAACAAAGTGTCCTTACCTTGACAAACATATATGAAATGTATATATTGCCATTGGTGTAATTGGAGAATAATACAGCTTAAAACTGATATCCTTTGTATCTAAGAGCTCATCCAGTAGCATGATACCAACTGAGTCTTGCTCACAGACAGGAGCTGAAACTAATCTATTGATTATGGTGCTGAATGTTCCAGTGGGAGGTGAAATGAGTTATTTTAGGCCCTGGTGTGAAAGGAGTCGAAAGAAGGCGGAAAGATGGAAACAATACCTCAGAACAGCAGGAGATCCAGGTGCTCAACACAGAAGAATAAGACCTCACCAAGCAACCAAGCAGGGAGCAACGTGTGTGCGCATGCATTTGTGTATGTCTGCGTATGCATGTGCTGTGTGTGAGAGAATGAGCACGAAGAGAGAAAGAGAGTGACACAGATGAGGCTGAGGTGGTGCTTGGAGCCGATGAAGTACCTCGTCTCTGGTGGCCTGGGGAGGCGTGGGTGTAATAGATTAAACTAGTGTCTCGGGGCTCATCCCATGGCTAACCCTGTCCTATTAAGAGTGGCAGTGTGAGTGTCTCACAGTCACTTCACTCTGCTGCAGTGTGGACAGGGCTGCTGGCAAGGCTCTCAGATGCCACTCCAGTGTTGTGAGCATTGGGGCGATGGAGATGCTTCGAGGCAGCCAAGGACACAAACTGATGTGACTGATGGCAGCACAATAAAGTGAGCATCTCCTCTCCACAGTGTTAGGACCCCCTGGTATTCAGATGGACATCAAATGGCTTTCTGGGGCATGTAAGCTTTTCTCAACTGAAGATAAGCTCATTGTGCTGTGCTCTGTGGTCAGTTGACTGCTGATGGCACAATGGTGGCTAGAGGTCTTTAGCATTCTTCTGCATGGCAGAATATTCCTGAACTGTCATGCAATGACTGCAGTGACCTTATAAAGAAGTCATTCATTTACAACAGAGATATTAGACCAGACTCGAGCCACTGAGTCATAATTGCCTATCTCGGAATCTCAGTGGAATTTTCACACTGAAGCGGCTTTGCATTCCAGAAATAATGAGTTTAGCTTATTGGGTATTGTTAGGACTATTTGGGCTTACTGCAGGCCAACAGGCAAATCTTTTGCTTTTCGATGATGGGTGCCGTCATGTGGGATCAAGAGGTTTTGGCCTCACTAGCATTAAGCTTTAAGACATGGCCTAATGTTTCTGTTTGGAGAAATGTGCTGGCTTACACAGCTGCAATTAGAAATGTGTGATATTCTAGGCATGTTTGGCTTAGCTTTGATTTGCTCTTAGGGGATAAATCGTGTGAGGGGGTGTTAATGATTCATAAGTTGCATTGTAAATATATAATACTGTGGTTGAATGGATTTAAGGCATCCCTGCATATCAAAGATTAAACAACATGAAGTATTTTTCACCCCATTTAATCATCAGCCTCTTCAGGTTATACCTGTGTTCAGCACAAACAAATGAAATCAGCCTGCTAATGACTTGCTATGCTGTGATAATGATTCTTCAAGGGGAAAGACTAGATTCCCCCATGGGTGTTGGCAGAAGACCGTTCCCCATATTAGCAGGTGAATATGGTGGAGGTTTGAATTGAATATTGAACTCTGCTATTGTACCACTGAACTGAACACACAAACAAACTGAGAACCTATTAAATATGCATATCATCCTGCTTCTCCAATCCCCAAAATAACCACCAAGCTGAAAAAACAGCTGAAACTAACACTTTATACCATGCAGAGAGCAAGCTGTGAGGGAGGGACCAGAGACAGACCCAAGTATCAAGTGAGGAACATATTTCGGTGTATGGATTTGCTCTCTCTCACTTTGAATCATCAACAAGCACATCCATTGTTGTGTGTTCACACATCACCTGACAGTATACTGACTTTTTAATGTGTGTGACGTATAATACTGTACCTGTGAGACTGTGATGCCTTGATTAGTCACCTGTTCTAAATTAACAAATTCCCTTGGAACATAACAGGTTCAATTGGCAAGAAAAAAAAGTTCCTTCATTCAGTATTACTGCCAGTGCAATGAAGGTGCACATTTACATATCAAAGGGCGCAGCACCATGTCTAGAATTTCAAGTGTGTTCTGTTGTGATGTTGAAGAGCAGCAGCACTGACATGAGAGGAACTCGGTCTGTCCTCCTTACAAATTCTACCGTTGATACACTTCCTTGTTGTGTCCGCAGTAACCCATAAAAGGTGCATAACAACTGGAGCTATAATGAGACACTTCAAATGTGTAATTGAACATGCAGTGGTGTATGCAACGTGTTTAAGAATGATATATGTGTGGATATGGGTAATAGTCAGTCATACAGCACTGGCGCTGAGCGCATAAGTAGGCCATCTTCGAGGAAAGGGGAACAGCGAAAAATGGTACATGCAGTCTGAGAATGAAATGGCCATTTTTTTTCCTGGAAATTTCCCCTATGGCCTCCAGATCTGATTTAATTCCCCCCAAGTCAAGTGTTGACGCATTAGCAAGTCTTCTCATTAACTCGGAGTTTCCCATTACCCCATCCTGGCCTCTTTTTATTCCTATTTAACAATAGATATCCCAGAAACACTCGGACCATCCTGCGTCTCAGACACATTAAAAAGACGATCAGGCTCTCAACATTACTGCTTTTGCACCAAAAAATATGCAAAATTAATCTGGTAGATTTGCATGACAGTTAATCATATTGCAGTCCACACATTGTTCCACTAGTGTCAGGAAGGCCTCCCCCTCCTCCATCTGCTGAGGAAATGAGCAGCAATTTGTTCCTGAGATGTTATCTCTTTTCTTTGCTGCAATTTAATGAGTACCTTTACTGGCAAAACCTGATCATCAACCCTGATGATATACTATAGTGTGTACTAGACTGGATAAATATGTCAAACAATCTATGTATATTTTATAGCAAGTGGTCTCTTATTTTAGTTGTCTAGTCAGTTGCCCCCTCTGAGACAGGAAGACCTGTTAATGCACTGGTGGCCACATGAGCCAAGAATTTATCAAACAGGTCTTAACTCCAAATGTGTTGTGACCAAATATGTGGCTGTTTTTATATCTATGAAAAGATATAAACCTTTTCAAACCAGTCACTTTTAACATTACCGAGTCCACCTGCAACTAAATAACATTTCTCATGTTCAACTCTTTTAAATGAAGGCATTATCTACACAAAATTATTTGTCAGCTGGAACACCAGGATGCCAGCTGTGCTTGCTGGGAGATTTGTGTCAAAGTGCGAAGTCTGTGTGAGAAAAGAGCAGTTCCCCATCACACCCCACAAGTCTCTGTCTTCAGCTAGCTGATTATTACATGAAAATTAGACAGTTATAAAAGGTGAGTTTGGGCCTCTATCCTAATTGTGGTGATGCAGCATGTTGAGATGGAAAGCAGTGCTTCTCCTTGTCCCCGGTGAGACTCATGGCTAATGAGGCCTGGTGTACACCTCCTGCTGTCCACCTCCCCAGCATCGCCTTCCCTCCTCCTACCCCACCTGTGCACATGTTTCAGCTGAGCTATGCATTGCTGTCTGCATGCACTGGTCTGGGCACAATTTGATACACAGTGCAAGAGGGCCTCCTATTAGGTATTTATATATTTGTATTGTTGTATTTGTATTTGTTATTTACTTTAATTTTTTTTCTTTGTGGTTTTGCATCACATAAACTCCAAATAGTGAGAACGTGTTGACGCATTTGTTGGAATTTTTAAAACTTAGCAAAGTAAAGTACATTAGGGTCCCTCTGATGCTGATTTCCAGCAATTCACAGGAACCAGCAAGGAGCTCAGAAAACTGAAATAACAGCCGCTGTGCATTTTCAATCCCTTTATATGTGTAGCTTGACCGGAAGTCTTTGGGTTTGATTGTAGGGATCAGCCTTTGAATGACACCTACAATGAATTCAGTTTTTGTACGGGACTGTTGCTTCAGAGAGCTTGGGCTTCTCTCAGTGTTGTCACTTCTTGAAAGAGATTGAAAGGGACAGAATGTATTTCCTGTTGAAGGATCTTATAGCTGTGCCTAGCCAGTTGCATCTGGTGCACTGTAATCAAACCAATCATGGTGGTTGATGGTCAATGATTGCTTTCAGATTGGCTTGCCTTCACATAGCTCTCTTTTTTTTTGCGTTTTAACGGACACCTGCTGTAGCAGAAAGACTGTGAAACCATGGAGATGGGGGAGAGACAGAGAGCTTGAGAAGCATCTGCTATCCCTGTGAAATCATGACTGCACAGCCTCTGATCATTTCTAGTGGTTGGACTGTAATTATATTGCTAATTCATGTGCATTTAATTTGGACAGATGATTGGTCATATTTATCTTGCATCACAAAAAAGCTTTTTTTCCTACACCCTCCAGTGCACCTCCCATCTCACATTCACTGTCTCTTCGCATAAGCACATTTCACGGTACCATTACCAGCTGTTTTCACTTGGTGTCTTTTGGAACAACATGCCAGAGAAGCCAAAGTCCTGGGGCAGAAAGATAGCATTGCTGCCATAGTGGTTACATGTTAGTCAATTTGAAATACACAGAAAGGAATGTCTCTCATGTGACTCCAGGCCAGCGGAGCATGACCGACTGCAAGCTCGCCAAGTATGGTTGGTCACACATGAGAGGGCAGGAGACAGGCAGAGGCACGAACACGGGTGTCACTGCTGTCGGATATTTACACCTCAGCTGCAGACATGCCGAGGATGTGAATTCCTCCCCTCGCTTTTGACTAATTGACCCTGAGCTGATATGTCAGAGGCTTGAGGGGGGGGGGGGGGACATATGAACCGCTAAGCTGTTGTCTGAAGAACTCTTGTAAAGAGGTGAAGTTCTGCTGAACCAAGTAAGCACAGCTTGACTTTCTCACGCTGGCAGGGCAGAACATTAACCTGGTCAGGACCTACTGTGAGTCTCTTATGAAACAGATACCACTCTACAATTGACTTCCACTTAAGCTGCCAGTTAAACAACAAAAATACATGCAGTAATCACCAGTAATACTACTTCTGAGGGTGTTTTCACGAGTGTGTTTACTCCTTTATTTCTGCTTTTGATGAAAGTGAGAACAATGCTATCTGAATGTATTCAGTGTGACAACATAAACATAGGAAATCACCCAAATACTGGAATTTGTTGGATATGAGGAGAGTGATGTTGACACCTTATAGCAGTTACTCATCCTTGAAAATGCTAGAATAACAAAACCAAACTGAGAGCAAACTGCTGTCGACACTGATGCTCACATTCAGTTACAGCATTTCCTCAAGAGCTCTTATCCGCTGCAGGATGAACACTACACAGAAAGTAAATTACAGCAGGAGCGCTGACATGTTCTCTACCATGACACCATTATGATTTGAAAATAAACTGTGGGAGTAAAAGTAACTTGAACTGTACTCTTTATTGTTTTTTGTAGGCCCTGGACTATGAAACCAAGAAAGCGTACACCTTTAAGGTCGATGCCTCCAATGCTCATCTGGATCCACGATTTCAGAGCTTTGGGGCCTTCAAAGACACAGCTACAGTGAAGATTAACGTTTTGGATGTGGATGAGCCCCCGGTATTCAACAAGCCCTCCTATGTGATGGATGTGTATGAGGACACGCCGGCGGGCACCATCATTGGAGCAGTGACGGCACAGGATTTAGACGCCAGCAGCAGTCCAGTCAGGTAAAGTTAAACTCTTCAGTTTGAAACGACTCTTTACACACTACTTTCTGGACACAGTGTTACATGATTGTGTTGTGTGAAAGTGCAGTGAAAGCAGCGTTTTTGTTGAAATACAAATTTGCTTTGTTTAGGTTAAACAAGTTAAACTACATAAGCAAATGTTTGACATAGACTTTGACTCTTACGTTTAATTCCAACATTAATGGAAGTTATAGGGACAGAATGCTTGAAAATAGAGATGATTCAGCTCTATTGGTTCAATATAAACATATTTCATCCCTTTTCAGTCTTTTTAAAGATCCATCTGCAGTTTCTGTGGATTTTTCAAGTCCTGTTACTTTAAAGAGGCCACCGTATCCGCAATGACTGAGTCTTACTCTGGAACAAAAACTTATTGTAAATGAAAAAGCCCTGGATCTGAGTGCACATCTTCATCTTGAGAGGCTTTACTATTGAACCAAATCTCCTTCGTTACTCCTGTGAGGACAAAAGAGCTAAAGGGAGAAGTACTGTGATACTGCAACCAGTGATTGAAGGTGTTAGAATTCTAATCCATTCATCAATGTCTCCAGTCTCCATTCATCAATGTCATCGTGGCTTTAATCTTGAGAGTATTGTCAGTTTTACTCATCAGCTTGAGGACTAATCAATCTATGTAGAACATTTAACAATGTCATGTAAAATCCTGCTAGCATCATCTCTTGGCAGGTCAGGAGTTGTTAGTGACATTGTGCAACAGAGAATATTATAACATTATTAGTGGCCCCGTATTTGCATATCCGCACCTCATGTCTGCACTCTCAAAAATGAGAGTAATATTTGCATGAGAGTGCAGATATTATTTGACATTAGTCTGATAATGGCTGATAAAACTATATTAAACTTGCACTTTAAATTCATTCAGCCACTGTATTTGCAGCTGTTCAGTTTCTATGACATTGTGTGCTTTGCATGTTAAGTGTTTTGCCCTGTAGCATATGGTTTAGGATTGTAGTGCTGTGGGAACTCACAGGCAACTTTAAATAAATAAATAAATAAAATTTCAGCTGAAAACTACAACTCTTTATGGCTAAAAACTTGACATGTTTTTAGTTTCAGAAAGAAATGATCATGCCACCTCTTGACCGGTGATGTTTATATGCAATTTCTTATTATTGTTGCATCACACCTACTGTTGTGGCACCTTCTGTTGGCTCTTTTGAGGAACCATGCATATGCACAGCATGTTATCCCCTGTGGCTAACATCCACTAAGGCTCCAGAAGATTTAAGAAACAGTTACGTTTTTGCAAATTATATCATTGGCTTTCATTTCATTTCCTGAATAGAGTGGCCAGCTGTTTCCATGCAGTTAGGTATGTTATTTAAAGCTATTTAAGATTTAACTGGTAGATTATATTACATTATCTTACAGTTTTTTATTGGGATGATTGACATGACTAATGGTACTTATATATTCTTTAGTTGTCTGGATGTTTGTGTAGATGAGGAACTACATTACGTTGAGCACATCACCTGCAGCGTTGTTTGGCTTGGCAGAGGGGTATGACATAATTGAAATGACAGAGAAGTGGATGTATTGAATTTTTGTCAGAGTTCTGTTGTACAACTTTCTTGGAGGTAATTAAAATGGACACAGAGGAAACTGTCCCCATGCTTTTATTTTTGCCCGTGTCTTGAAATTGCTGTCAGGGATTAACTAGTTAATGCTAAGATTAATAATGTTGACTTTAATCAGAAAAAAAAAGTGTTTGGACATTACCAGGAAGTATTGTAGGATCTAAATAAAACATGACAGCTGATAAAAAACATAAGTGGTTGTGTAGTATATCAGTATATCCCCACAGAAGCAGAGGAACTGAATATTAATGCAGTCTCTCTTTCTTTAATGTTTAAATTTATTCATTAAAATGAATTTGTTTGGGAATTGGAATTTTGTTTTGATTTGTCTTTGAAAATAAATCTTGTTGAACAAAATTCATATTTTAACAAAATTATATGTTGAATAAAAAACTTTTACAAGGCAGGATACCGTAGATCGCTGGTCTTTCCTCTGTAATTATTAGATGAGGCATTCAAACATCACTGTTCAGTTTTATAGATCTGACATGCCTGACTCAACTCCTGATTCATAGTCAGGGCAAGTCATTCTCTTTCTTTCTCAGTCTCTCCGTCGTACAGTACACCCACTACCACACACTCATGTACACACATGCGGTCCTAATATAAAACTTGAGTGGTAGATAACAATAGACTGTCTTTTGCAAAGACAAAGGAAGTGCATTCTTAAAAATGTATGAGAACCCTTTTGTTTTTAAAATCTATTAGTTGCTTTTGCTCAGGCGGATTGTTTTGTAAGAATGGTTCTTCGAAGATGTATCCTTCAAGCGTAACACAAATAGTAAAGATACCTGTTGCACTGAGTTGTTTTATTATGAATATTTTATTCCAGAGAAAACAAAAGAATGGAAAAAGCAGAGATTTGTACAACAAAAAGCGCATACCCTCCACCCTGTGGATCTCCACTTTGTCTACAGCACTTTAAATATTCATCAATATCACAGCTGACATTGTTCATTTGTGTGCCTTCAGAGAGCAGCCTTGCATTCTTCACTTCAAAACAATAGACCCAATGACCCATCATGCATAGGGAATTATGCTTTTAGACTTTAGACTCAACTGATTCTGCTATTTAGCAGTATAGTGCTAAAGAGTTATCTCTGGGGATACAAAAGGGCATCATGAATACTGCATTGTTGGATGATTCTAAAGAGCTTCCTAGAGTTTGAATGAGTTTTAAAGACTGCACTTTTGGCCTCTGTCTAAAATGGTAATATCACAAATCACAAGACACAAAAGAGGCACAATGGTCATGGACTTTAAAGGCTCTACCACAGCAAAACCTTTAACTCTAAAAAATCAGTGACTGAGGAAAATAATCTCATTCTCACCTTCCCTTCTTCTTAAATTACCATATGTATTGTGTCATGTTCACCAGTTTGAATTAACATCCCTGCAGTTCAAAGGAGGAGATAACACTGTAATTAATTTTCATACCTACAGCGGTTAGTACTGAGCCGATCTTAAGTAGACTCTTTAGATCTGTGATTTCTTTCTCACAGCTGTTGATGAACTCTATTCTCTTTAAAGATAACTTAGAGATTGAGCCAATTACAAGTGACGTTTCATATCTCACAGGAACATAAAAAACATTTTGTTTCTGAAACATTTTTGCCATTTAGCTTGAGAGGTAGTGTGTGAGCTGGTTGTGGTTTGTCGTCTCGTTTAAGGACATTTCAAAGCATTCAGATACAGTGTTTGTGATTTCACCTGTATATTCTAATATTCTGGTTATGAGGCAGTCCCTGAAACCACTGGGCCATACTGACTGTGAATGTATACATCAGTCGCAGCTTGACTCCGCCAGCAGCCCCCCCTCCCAAAATGTTTTGCCCCGAGGAAAAATTGCAAACCATTGATCTTTTGAACTCTTGATGGGAGTTTGGCTGGAATATTTATCAAAGAGACACATACTAAACTATTTTGACACGTTCATGTTCAAGGCTGCTCGCAACACAGAGTTAAAGAGAGGATGTGGACAAATCAGAATTGAAACAGAAAATTTTATGGAACGAAAGCTTGTGAAATATTTCTACTGAATTGGTTTTTATTATCATTCTCATTACAGAAAAGGACTTGGGGGTTTGAATATACACTAGACCTCTTTCTCTTAATGACTGAGTCAAGTCCAGTTTGAGGCTCTATAGTGTGAAAAACAAGCATGATAAATATTAATGAGAAATAGCCTTTTAAGATCAAATAGCTTACCATGTGAAAGAAAAAAAAAAGTGGTGGTGGCATATAAAGACTGTTCTTCATTTGAAAGGCCCAGGCTCAAACCCATGAGATATTAAGCATCAGTCCCGTGCAGATGCCCAAGAGCAAGGCACTAAGCCCCCAACCTCTGACCTCCTTGTGAAGGGGAATAAAAGACAACAACATGTTTTCTTCTGTGGGAACTTCACTAGCCATGACAAAATTATTAATGAAAAACAGCCTTTTAAGATCAAATAGTAATGCATGATGAATGGAGCTGACAGTGGCATGCGGTTTGGTTTCAGATCTCTTTTGTATTTCATTTTGCATTCAGGGTGACTGGGCAGGACCAAAGATGCATTTCACAGAGAGGACGTCTTACCTTCTGTTCCCAGACACCAAAACCAACATTTTAAGCCTTTGATTCTTCATCGGCCATGAGAGATTGATTTGGTTTCAGCCGTGCCTAAAATTCATTTATGTTCCCAAGAAAACCGTTTGCTCAGCATGGCCAAAGTACATGTGCCCCATTACTAGATTGGAATGTATATGTGATCCTCAGCACATTTTCTGGAAATGACCATTCAGAATGAGTAATGAAGGCTATGCCAACATTATATTACACCTAATTCATGAGCCCAGAGGGAAAATCACTATGGTTTAATTCTCTGGTTTATGTTGGAAATGAATGCTATTATACAAACATTTTCTTTCAGGTATTCCATCGACTGGAAGAGTGACTTGGACAGCTACTTTGACATTGATCCAGTGGAGGGAACGATTTCCACAAACGAACTCCTTGACAGAGAGAGCATTGCCCAGCACAATATCTCCATCGTGGCAACCAAACTTAGTAAGTATGACAACAAGATAGACTGTGATTCATGCAGGTGTTGTTGTCCTTCCCCCGCCATAATCTGTGTGAAGGATTTAACACACTTTTACTCAAGTCAATACTCAATCCCATTTTGCTGGAAAGGTTTATAGGTGACTATAAACCATGATGGCTCTCCTGGAGGAATGTATCTTCAGGACATTGTCTCCTCTAGCATACTCGCCTGAACTCTGTTTTCATTTTTAACTGCCTTTTTTTAACACATTTGATGACATTGGCATTGGAAGAGAGCTTTTCTTGCCAGAGTCAACTTTTACTTACACTGCAGTAAAATGTGAACCTTCCAGAGTTTTATAGCAAGCAGATGCACCCGCATCACAGCATGTTGTTAGCTGAGCTCAAGAAGAGTGAACTAATGTGGAGCAGTGGCTTTAAGACATGTCATCAAGCTAATTATGTTTTTATGAAGGAAGTGGAGCAAATTTCCGGATAAATAAGCAAATCCATCGTCACCAAGTCATCAAATCTGCTAAGAACCGTCAAAGTCATTATCCCAGAGGCAGGCTGGTGCTCAATCAAAATTACCCACGCTGTATATTCATTAGGATAGACTGTGAAATATGGGCTGTTAAAACTTGAGTCATTGTCGCCTTGGAAACTGATATTACTCACTTCCCCTCAAGGTCATGGCAGTGACATGCTAATTCTGTTTTCTATGTGTGGGTGTATGTTTCTTTGTGTGGCTTTTGTGTATAAGTGTCAAGGAATTGCAGGATGAGGTAAACTGAAAGGAGAAAGTGTGGATGGAGGAGGGAAATGGAAGCTTTACAAGGGTGTTCCATGTTCAGTTCGTCATACTTGATGCAGGAATTGAGCAGTATGTCTTCACATCTTGCCCTCGCCCACCTACAGTTCACTACTTTCTTATCAACCTTCCCTCTGAAACAGCCCTCTGCCCTCTCTGGTTCCCCTCTCGAAGGACCAGTGTTTGTTCAGAGACAATTTCCCCCATGACAGAAAAGAAAAGAAATCACATCCAGTGTCAGTGTTTAAAAAATAATGGTTACTCTGTTGCAGTAAGCATAGAGATAAACCCTGCACCCCAGGGTTTTCATCCCAACTTGTGAGTTCAACTCTGTTTTTGACCTTGAGTGATTTTTGGCAGAACTTTGTGTTCTGAGTATTGGAAAAGCTGTTATGGCTCCTCTGTGATGCATTCTATTATCATAGTTTTGTCTGTCTACTACTAAACCAAGAAGAACCGCAATACACTCTGAAGCAAAGATGCCTTTAATGCCTATACAAATAATACACACTTTGTATTGCTTGTATGAAAAGAGGTTACACACACACACAAAAAATATTTTCTGACTTTTCTACAGTCTTGAGCAGCCTAAGTTTGCACATAGCAGTTTTCAATAAACAATAAATTATTGCAGACATCTGTATTTGACCTGTCTCTACATCTACTGTGTCCTTGCTGCTATTGCCTTTTAATGTTCATCCACCCACACCTTTTATTCCCGCTTATAATGACTCAGAAAAAAAAAAAATTCAACAATATAAGTCGTTAGCTGATATTTTCCTTGAGTAAAGCTACCATTACTCTGCATTGATTAGCACAACACCTGAGTTGCAGACTTTTCACTTCACAAAGCCTCTGAGATTTGTCCGGTCATTGCTAGACACTGCAGTCATGCAGCAAAGTGAGAGCAGTGTCTGCTGCTCTTCTGAGACAGTACACAGCAGAGGGTGTGCTAAATACGAGCCGGGGCTAGATTAACTGTTTGCTTTTTGGCATTTAAGCCCAGTGGCAATTTTTAGGAGTCAAAGAGAGAGGAAGATCTATTAAATGCAATAATAACCTTGGCAGGAGGCAATGAGGAAACATACTCCCTGTCCATTTACAGCAACTGAATTAGGTTTCACACTTTCACACTTATTCTGGCCACAGTTGCACTTTTAACAGATTGTTATCCGCAAGGAATCTTTTTATCCCTTTTTTTTCCAGCACACTTTATAGATTTGTAGTTGATGGCTTGCAAAGATTGCAGATTTTTTATTAAAATGAGCTTAATTAAAAAGAAAAAAGTATTAATATCCCATAGAAAAGCAGTATAAGGCAGGCAACTTTATGGCTGACCAGTCAAGCAAGCAATGCCAGATTCTTATATAATAAAATAAACAGAGCGTGTGTTATTGGGCTGAAATGCTGATAGTAAGATTTGAATATAACCACTATACCATTGCTCCATCTAGTGGACTCAAAGATATATCACTGATGATGTACTGAGTTAGCCAGCCGTTATGAACATAGTTTTTGTGATGAGACGAGGAGGAAACGATTAATTTTTATATCCAGAAGTCTGGGATTTTAAAGACAAAACTAATTTCATCGATGTTGAAGATTTGAAGTTGCTACAACTTTTTGAAGGCCAAAGAATTCAGGACCTTGATGACAGAAAAGATCAGTGTTTTTGCTGGCTGAGCATCAGTGTTAGTGGTTCAGACAGTGCAAGGCAGCAAATCCCATACCCAGTGTCATTTTTACCTCGGTGTGAAGATTGCTTTTTCCATCAAGGTCAGATACAGGTTACTAACTGAGCCGTGGCTGCGTCTCAATCCCCTGGAGACGACTCTACAGATCCCCCCTGCATTCTTTTCAACCACCCACCTACACACAGGCCCACGCATCTACACGGCCATGCACTTGCACTCACACAAACAAGTGCACAGTAAGCCCCCCCCACTGAAGAGAAATCCCATTCCCACATCAAATCCATAAAGTTTACCTTACTTGGGCTTCCACACTAAAAGAACATTTCCCTGCTGTGCCCCTGCAGTGAGGAAGCATTGCAACAAACAACCCTGGATTCAAGTTATTCCCTCTCAAGGGGGCTTTCACACTATAATTAATATGGGCTGTACAACTCATGGCTAAAATCCATAAAAGAACCTAAGGAAGAAAAAAAAACTCGTAAAGAAAATATATTCTCCATAGAGTAATTTTCCATAATGTGAGGCAAGCTTTATTTGTAGTAAGCGCATGGGATGCATTTATTGTGTATTTTTATTTAATTCTCCTTTTCATCATCAATCAAAAATGTCATAAAACAGCAGAGTCCCGGTGCAATTTATGCATCAACATATTCCAGACCCATTACAGGTTTTCTACCATTTAATCAGAGCGTCTTAGATAAGGCAAGCAGCTAGGCAGCATTGCATCTGCTCAAGGACACTGACTGGACACTCAGGCATAACAGCCTCTTTAACCACTTGGCCGTCCTGCTTCAGTAGTGATAAACCTTTATGCTTTGGCTCATCATAAGGTGGTAGTACTTTAGATATCCACATGATGTCAGTGCTGTGAAAAAAAAACCCATATTGTATTTTTGTCTGCATTCACGTAACACTGTCCAGTCCTGAGTGCACATTTGTGCTTGATTTAAACAGATGTGTGTTTTTCTTTTTTTCTCCAGATAGTCCAGTTCTGACGAGTCGGGTGGCCGTCACCGTTCACGTGTTGGACATCAACGAGTTCCCACCTGAACTCTCCAGTCCTTACGAAACCTTTGTGTGTGAAAATGCTAAAATGGGACAGGTACGTCAGTGTTTACTCTTTTCCCTGCCTCTTTCTGCACATACGTCATGAGCGCATGACGTTGAACACAGCAGCATCGTGTGTGGAGATGTTTTTTCTGTTATTTGGAGCCCTGTATCACTGTAGTGAATACATACATTTGGCTCTCACATTGATCAGAGGGTTAGTTTCCATTGTTCTAACTCAAGGTCACTTGAATGAAACATTTTATTTCAAGGGATTTTGCAGAGAACCCTTCAGCACAGCATGGATCTAAATCTTGAACTGAATGTGTCATAAAGCACAGCAGTGCTTTGCATATCAGCAGCCTGGAGTACATTTCGGATGATATATTTGAGATGCAGTGGAGAATTTGCCTGTGCGCATTGTAAACCACCTGTGCCTGTAAATTAGCCCATTAACTAGCATCTATATGCAGTTAGCGATGTGGGCGAACAGCTTCTTTGGCAGTCTATCAATTTGCTGTAGACTGCTCATCACATTGAGGACGTTTTGTCGCTCCTCACGCCTGTTGCAATCAAAACAACGCCTGTGGCCTCCATTTGAAGGCATCACTGTCTTCCTTGGCATGTGAATTTGCCATGTTTTCAGCCTTCAGTTGTCAAGACACTTAGAGAGAGCCAATTTGATGCTGGAAAACAAATCAAATCACAAATGCAAAAATAACTATTAAGCATTCTTTTAAAGGCCCCGATGACCCTTTCTTTCAATCAGCTGCTTATTACAGTCGGGTCCTATGTGAGCACACAATTTCAGCCAAAGTGTTTGTGTTTTTTTTCCCCTCTGGTTTCTTGGAGGAGAAGGAGCTGGAGCTGGAAATACCTGATGTCACATACTTCAATTTTCCAATCAGTAGTCAAAAACATTTGAACCCAAATCTGATGACAGATTTTTATTTTTTTTGGCTGATGTTACTAAAGCTCTGTCAATCAAATCTGATCAAACCACATCTACACAGTTTTCTTCCAAACTTTAACTTTCATCTTTGCCTGTTTCAAGCCCCTCTCCACTCAAAAATGTCTTTTGCATACTGCCACTTCACTTGGATGTTTACTCTTCACGGTGCAGAGTGAAGTTTGAGCAGAGTTTCTGCTGAAGGAGACCGTTTCTGTATGCTCACCTTCAGTCTGAGTTTAATAATTTTTCAGTGATGGAGAAGGAGCAGATGTAATTTTAAGAACATGCTATTTTTATACATTTGGTAACTATGTCTTGAGATGGATGGAGTCATAGACAAACACTTAATTTTGAAACCAGATTTTCAGGGACCTTAACAATTAAATTTCTTTATGTTGACTTCTGCCCTGAACATGTCACCATTAAGTTATTCTATTCATCAGACAAATTAAATCGTGAAGGACTGAGGTTCATAACATTAAATCCGCTGTTTGTCCTTCTTGGGGTAGAATAGGTCGAGGTACAGAGATATTTTAACACATTTAGAAAAGTACACACAAAGACGAGTTAAAGTCAACAGAGGCAGAAACAGTGCAAGACTAGAAAACTACTGCCTTAAATTCAGATCAGCTGTAATCATCATACGTGTGCCTTGTATTTAAAAGTCATCACTGTCTCTCCTCCTCCTCTCGCTTTTCTTACTCCTTTACTCTAATCTCCTGCTTTTTATCTGCATTTTATCTTCTCCTGCTCCTCTCTCCTCTCTTGCCCTCCAGTGCAGAATCTACACTTTCCTCCAATGTTTCCACAGCATGATTCCACCAGGTGTTGTGCACAGCTGGTGGATGATAAAGAATTTCAGATCCTCTCTAGTAAAATCCATCACATTTCTCCCGTGATGATTATCTGCACTCACACTGCTCAAAAAACATACAAACCGTTTGTTTTGAAGTGTGTCACGCTGTGGCACAACCTCCTGTGGAACATAATCTGTATCCAGGACATGAGCAAACAAGAGAAGGAACTGTCTATTTTCATGCAAATTTGTGGGAAGAGCAGGAAGAAGAGTGGCATAAGACTATAAAGTCAGATTCTCAAATGAAAAAAGGGTCAGCGCTGTGGCAAAGTAATACAGTATTTCTTTTATTTTATTATTTACAGAACTCAGAGGCCTGACTGGTCAACTTGTCAAGTGTGAAATGAGAGAAAGCAGCCACAAAGGAAAGCATTTTCTACTTTTAGTTCTATGAATTAGATGTACTTAGGAGAACCGGTGCTGTAATGTGTTCCCTGCTCTTTAATGTATTTCCTTTGCTTTTTAAAATGTGCAGATTGGAATGCTAACTAGCTGAATCAGTTTGTAATGCTGGAATAATTACATTTACATTTATGGCATTTAGCTGGTGCTCTTATCTGGCTTAACTTACCATGCAGCTGAGTGCAAAAGTAGAATACACTTAAAGCCATTTCACATATAAAATAATAATAAGCAGTTATGGCAGGCACAGCTTTACTTGTGACTGAGAGGAGGTGGGAAGCACTTCTGAGAACAGGAAAATCAGGACATAGAACAGAACAGGAGCGTTTGTACATGATAGATTATAATTAATATTGCAATTAGAAAATACAACAAATCTTATTGATTTTAAAACTTGTTTTGTGTCTTGTCTTAGAGAGATTGACCAGTATTTAAGGTTGTTAATTTTACTTAATTTGAAATTAAATATATGTATAATGAGAGTTTATTAGAGCTGGAATGATCTGTAAATAAATCAGTTAGGCAGATGATTATTTACTGACAGTTTTGATCAATTATTAATCATTTTACTAAGTAAGAATCCAGAAGTTTGATGGTGCACACTTGTCTTTTTCTTGTTAATTCTAAGTTAAGTGCATGTGGGTTTTGGGAGTATTGTTCAGAGAACATACAATAATTGTTTGTCAGGAAATGAGGAGTGTGAGACAGGGGTATGATGGCATGCATCAAGAACTGGCTGGAACTGAACTGAGGACACAGCGGTTTTCTGGGATGCAACTTAACTGCTTTTCCACTATGAAAAAAAAGTGTATTTGTAATTGTGTAATTGTTAGTAGCAGCTTTAGATTTATTCTTCACAAAGCTAATTTGGTCGTAGCAGATCAATAGTGTTAATTGTACAGTAAATCTGTTGTAGGGAACACAACAAAGCACACCTGGTGTTAGGTTTAGTCCCCTTGAGGGGATTTTATTCAAATACCGAGAGGTGAAAGAGACAGAAAGCAACACAGTCAGCAGCAGGAGGGCTGATTAGTCCTGCATGTGGGAGATCCAGGGCCAGGGGCATCAGGTCTCCAGCAGGTCAGTGAGCAGGGAAGAGCAGACTGGTAGCACAGCTGGGCTGGCAGGACAGCCGGTCTTAGAAAAAGCTCTGAGACATTTAGGGAAAAGAAGAAAGTAGATAGCCGTCAGCAGTCTGGTACAGAGGTGGATGAATCAGCAGTCTGAGTCTAGCAGGGTGGAGGTACAGAGAAGTTAGTGCTTGGTTGGCTAATTGTTGTCTCAGTAAACTCTGATACACATTTTCACACATAAATGTTTGAGTTTGTTGAAGTGCTCTGGTAGGTACGAGTAGGTGTTGGATTGATCAAACTGTCTTTTTCTTCTTTTATTGAGGGTTTTGGCAGATGTTCTGTAAAATAAGTACAAGAGAAAACACGTGGATTCTCTTCATGACCCATGAACAATCTCCAGCCTTTTTGAATGAACATGATCCATCACACTATGTGTTGAGGTAATCTAGATGCTTCAACAAGTTATCCGTCAGGTGCTCAGTGACTGTATCCAAAACTACTAGGAGAACAATTCACCGCCTTGTTTGCAGCACTGACAGGTCTGACATGCAGTCAGTTGAGGACGAGTTGATACTTCAGGTCGATGTTGAATAATTTCAGATTTTCTGACAGAACAAAATGCCCTGTAGGAATTTTATTTTCCATTAAAGAGAAACATTTGACAATGAAACAACTACTCAAAACAATTCTTTCCAACTGTGGGAAATTACTGGAGAAACCACTGGAGAAATAACTTTAACTAAAATCAGAAGTTTAAAATAACACAAGTAAATGCCAGCTGAAGGTAAAGTAAGAATCCCTTTCTTTATGATAATTAAATTGTCTTTTTTTTAACAGGTGATTCAAACCTTCAGTGCAAAAGACCAGGATCTACCGACTTCTGGACAACAGTTCTCCTTCAAATCACCAAAGGAGGATATAAAAAACAACAAGAATTTCACCATCCGGGACTTTGGGAGTAAGTGTTATACTTTGACAGCTGTGTCAAAGCATAACAGCTGTGTTAGGTGGCATGGTGGATCAGTGCAGTGCAATGTAGTATATAACCTGAAGATATCACCTTGTGACAGTTTATGCAGCTTCATCCTCTAAACTCCTGAAAACACTCAGCATTATAAAATGTGTAATATTACAAATCTAATATAAATGAAATTGGACAACTATCCACTCAAGACTAATTATTAGCTAAAGGTTTGCTGCTCTAAGCAATGAGAATTCTAAAAATAACTTCAACACATGCAGTCAGACGTTGTCTTATGATAGGCGCATATATGGCACTCTGCAGCGTGCACTGGCCAAGCTCTTTGAAGTCTAACCACAAAGATGGGTAATGAAAAGTGGGGCATGGCAGGATGAGGCCAGGGAAAACGAATGTATTCACCATCCTTGACAAGCCCCGGTCCGAACCTCTGATCCAGTTTTACCTTTTGGACACACTGCCTTGCAGTTTCCTGCCTGCCAGGGGCCCTGCAAGCACACTCTCCAGATACAGAGTGAGATCTGATAGGCAGAGACAGGACATACAAACACCATAGGCACCGTGGACAGGTTCAGCAAGAGCAGGAGAGGGAGCACAAACAAAATCGCAGTTGTGCACAACATGCAAGGTGTGCTAAAATGCCTGACCTCCTGTCAAGAAAATGTGCAAGGCTTCGTCAGTGGAACAAACCTAGCTTGACAGGGGTCAGACAGTCTAGCTGTAGCAGACACAACCAGGCAGGTCCAACCTGACATGTTCCCTCTCTCTCGTATACATTGTCAACCTCTATTCCACTTGCCATGGTTACACCTACGGCTGTCTTCCCAAGTTGTTCCTTTTTGTGTTGTTATTTTTTTTTATATATTATCTCTCATTGCTAATCTGCTTTTTTCTCTGGAGTGATGCTGCCTGCACAAAGAGATAACAAAATAACTACAGATGCAAAACGTTCTTACAGTGAAGGTAGATGGAGTTCAGTGTTTCACAGAATAATGTACTGGGCATGGTTAGACTCAGTCAGCTTTCAAAGTAAGCGGTGTAAAATGGAAAGAACTTGGATAAGCCCAGCCTGTGATGCGGTGCAGTTTCTCATCACATTCAGAGAGGATCTCCTATCAAACATAAAGAATTATCAGACTGAAAAGTTTGATCTTTCTCATACTTGGACCTACAGACATACTTGGACCTGATGTAGCTCGGAGGATTGCCTGACTGGTGTGATGTTATGCCAGGCGGAATATTTTCTTTTGATTTGGTCAGAACACTCTCTAACCCCTATAGATCAAGGAATAAGCACTTGTTGCACTACTTTATGTACAATTATTTATATACATATGTTTAAAAAAAAAATCTTGTTTCCCTTCTTCTAGATAACACAGCTGGAATTGTGACAAAGCGGAGTGGCTTTAGAAGACGTTTACAGGAGATCTATTTCCTTCCTGTGGTGATTGAAGATAACGGCTACCCACCCAAGAGCAGCACAGGCACCCTGACCATCCGTGTATGTGGCTGCGAATCAGATGGATCCCTGTTAACTTGTAGCGCAGAGGCCATCTTTCTCCCTGTGGGTCTCAGCACAGGAGCTCTGATTGCCATCCTTCTCTGTATCATCATCTTGTTAGGTGAGACCTGTTGTCTCCTGTTTTGTAAACATTATTCATTTTAGCAGCTGGGTATGAAAGATAAATGTTTGGTTTTTGAAGAGTATAAATATATCCTTTAATTTCCATAAATTCTGTTATGTAGCTCACAAAGCTGTGTGCCCCTCTGACGTAACTCTGTTCCATTTGGTTGTTGGTATTGGTGGAGACATGACAATTGTTATACCCTTCAGTGATTTGGTCTTTCTTTAGTATAGAATTTATGAGCATCAGTAATATTCTGAAATGTTGTGAAGTCTCCATCCTTTAATTACAGCAAATCTGTGGTGTCCCAGCAAACAAGCTCTTGATTTCGATAGACATGTCAGGTGTATTTTAAGTCTTCTAGGTGCAGTTTTTAAATGTTGCTTGGATTGAAATGTCAAAGTTAAAACTGAGCTGAATTAGTAAAATACAAATGTCCATCTAAAGGGCCAGATCTGTTTCCATTTCACTGTGCTCCTGACTCCAAACATACTGAGCTGAGCATTGGTGGTTGGCGTCTCTCCGGGAGTGTCTGCAGTTAATTATGGCACCCATATGATTTTGGTCATTCAGTGAGACATTTGTGATTGGAGGGAGGGATGCTTGGCTCTATAAACTAAATTCAATTCTGCTGCCCTGTGGCTGCTTCCCAGGCAACAGCTTTTATATTTCCCACAAGGTCATAGTTGTAAAATGCCTTAATTCCCTGCTATTAATGCCCAAACTCATCTGCATAGGGAGGAAGTATATGTTGGTTTGGGGCATCATTTTCTGAATTATGAATGTGGGATGGTTTCTTGTTAAAGAATGTCCCATTTTACAGTGTAAGTCAATGGGAGTCACTTTTCTCTATCTCTCTCTAAAATATGACTTAGCAAAGAATCATCCATGACACTGTAACCATGCTTCAACATTTATTCCATTTTCATTCATATTAATGTGAAATATCAGCTGGAACCTCAGTGTTTTATATGTGAGGGAACATAAAAGCACACAGTGGTGCACTGTGGGGCTGTCGGTGTGTTCACTTCATCTGAGAAAAATGTCTTCAAAGCTCCAAGTCAACTCGCCCACAAGTCTGAGGCTGACGCCAAACTGTCATGCCGTCCCTGAGAAGGAAAGTAGCAGAGAAAATCAGAACTCACACTGAGAACATTTCCATAGAGCCACTTAGTTCCTGTGCAGGATTTGTCAGGATGACCCAGTTGCAGCAGTTCTCCTGTGTGGAGAAATGATGAGGTAAATTAAACAGACCAGCACAGAGACTTTCATCTGCATTGCTGTTTCTTCCAAACTGATGTGGACTGGGTGCACCCAGTGAGGAACTGTGTTCAACCAGAGAATCCTGCAGTAACTGCCTGTTGTTGAAGTCTACATTGGTGCCACTAGGGGGAGCTGGCACACTATCACACTATACACTGGTATTTAAAATCGCTTGGGAGTGAAGGAAGGCAGAGAGGAGGCAACACACCGAGAGGATGAAAGTAAAGAGACATACTCAAGGCTTCTTATCAGTATGAATGTATTTATAGGACTCTTTCATTTGAATGATTTCAGTTTTATCTTGGCCATTTCTCTTCCTCGTCGATGCAACTGTATATTAAAAACCCAGAAGAAAAACACATATTTTACTGCATCTTCACTAAGGAGACAGAGAGAGGGACACAGAGGGAGATAGACAGAGGGAGACAGATTACACTGACAGGAAAGCAGGAGAGAAGGAAATTTATTGTAACATTATGTGTTAGAAATCACACAGTGGCACTATGTTGAACCAAAATATACAGAACCTCACACAACCTCTGAAAGGATGTGTACTAAAGAAATGAACTGTTGCTTTAGCTATATGCTCAGTGATACAGTATTACCCCAACAGTGTTCTTGTGCTATCTTAGTATGTAATGCTGCCAAGTCACATGATTTGCTTTGTGCTACAAAAGCAATTCAAATCTCAGTAGGTACTGATTTGCAGGTCAGAATATGTCTAGACATATAGGTGAGAACTGGTGTGTAAGTGTATGTGTGTGTGTGTGTGTGTGTGTGTATACACTTTATATGGTATATATATACCATATAAAGTGGATGAATCATTTTCTGCCCTCATGATGGCTATAGATGAAATGTTGAAGCATGACCAAAGTGTTTACAGATCATCCTGGTGGGGACATGAACATCTGTAACAAATTTCATGGCTGTTCATCCAATAATTAATTAAATAATTGTTGAGGCATTTCGCACAAAACCAGAAATGGCAGCCTGATGGTGGAGCTACAAGACAGCTCAGAGAATTGAAAAAAAAAAAAAAGTCAGAAGGCTTCATCCTCCTCATGAACATGTGCACAAAATTTCACGGCAATCCATCCAAATGTTGTGGACTCACTGACACACTGACACTGACATCCCTACAGCCATGCTCCCAGAATGGCTGAAGACTGATGTCTAACATCTAAAGTATGTCAACCAAATTCTAACTTTAGTACCTCGACATCTTTTGAGATGCAAATGACCAAAACCATGATTACTAGGGTCTCTTCTTTCCTCACAGGTAATGTGGACAGTAATTTGTGTCGCTGACAGTGGTCTAATGTATAATTCTCTCTATTTGTTTCCCCAGTTATCGTGGTCCTTTATGTGGGCTTGAGACGGCAGAAGAAAAAGGAAACTCTCATGTCATCCAAAGAGGACATCCGGGATAACGTGATCCACTATGACGACGAAGGAGGGGGCGAGGAGGACACACATGCATTCGACATGGGGACACTTCGCAATCCCAAGGTTGTCAAAGAGAACCTGTACCGCAGGGACGTCAAACCTGAGATGAAGAGAGATCCCAGGCCGCCTGTCTCTCAGGACAGTGCCGACATCCGAGATTTCATCAACCAGCGTCTGAAGGAGCACGACATGGACAACTCAGCCCCTCCCTATGACTCCCTGGCCACATACGCTTACGAGGGCGACGGCTCTGTGGCCGAGTCTCTCAGCTCCATCGATTCCCTCGCTATAGACCTTGAGGAAGACTATGATTACCTCAATGACTGGGGGCCTCGCTTTAAGACATTGGCAGGGATATTTGGGGAGCAGTCAGAAACTCAGTCGGACTCAAAAACCACAGAGAACACACATTGATGTTATTCACAGACTCAAAAAGCAAATATATAACAACGTTCTTTTGGTTGGCGACACACATGTTTCAGCATTGTTTTCACCCCATGTTATCCGTTTTCATCTTTTTCCAGCTCAGTGTTTCCTTTTTTTCATGTGGTACTTTACCATGCTCAGTCCCAAAATTGTAAAAAGGGAACATGATGACATGATCATGAGCAGAGCAGCCGTTCAATTATCCTTCAGTTGAATGTTGTTTCTTGTCTTACATTGTGTTTCCTCTTGGGGAATACGCATACACATGGACATGTTTTCATTTCCTACAACATCCTTAAAAGTGCCTCAATATAATTGTTCTTTCACGTGCTATGTCATGCCACATATCCAGTGTTGCTCTGTAGAACCCCATAGGTGAAGCTGACTCAGTCAGCAGACAGTACTGTGCTCTCACTGGCCCAGGCACCTACGAAGACCAGTGTCAACTCTGTGGGGACAATGAAGTGGCCTGAGTTTGGCCAAAGATGTTTTGAATGTTATTTATTGTTCTATTTATTTATTGGCTGATTGAGTTTGATTAGATTTTTGTGTATTTATCTATTTATCTCTCAGTCATCAATCTGTATTTTTTATTTTTGGAGACACTCGAGTAATTTTGTAATTAATCAAGGCCCACATGAAAATGTATGTTTCTGTTAGGTGGGTCCTGTGAATAGACTTGTACTAGAGTTGTAAAAAGATCAGTTAGGGCTAAATACTGCAGTTCAGTCATGTAATAAACACTGTTTTCTTAAATAAACCACACTTGGACAAAATCCCTTTCTGTGTTTACTTACTTGACTCACATTATGTCTGATCTATTAATATTCAAAGTTGTATACTTTTCTGGTTTCTGAATTTCACTGCATTAATTTGCTTAAAAATGTACCACATATGATAATATTGTATGGGGTAATCAGTATGAATGGGCCATAACACTATAGACCTAAAAAAAAAATGGTTAACAGGTACATGAAGTAGACTGTAAGAAGGTACGATGATTTTCCAAACAGAGATGTTGCAATTATGTATCATTTTAAAGCAGGCAACAAAAAAGGACTTTTTAGTTCATGGTGACATAAAATCTTTGCATAAATTAGTTTAAAAACCTCCAAAGCAACAAAAACATTCTTTTCAATCCCTGCTTTTCATATCCTTCATATTTACCATCAAATTACACAGTGTTTAACTCGCACCTTTTTTTCTAAATCCCACCAAACTCGCAGTGCAACCTTCCTTGAAGAGAGAGATATCTTAACAGTTGATTGGTTTTCTTCAAACAAATTAACAAATAAATGCTTTCAAAGGGAACGTTTCCTGATTCCGCTAAATATCTGCATCCTGAAGAAAAGCAATCAAGGTGCAAGAATTACAAGGAACACAGAGGCTTCAGTAAGGTACCAAAATGGCCCTATTTCCACAGACATTGAACAGAGTGGCTCAGACCTTTCTTGCCATGGTCTGCTGATGACATAATAGAAGGTCTGAATGAAAGCTGAAGGAGTGAGTGACATACAATACAGAGCCTCTACCAATGGATGTGAAGTGATTCCCTTTTCTGTCTCCCTCTATCATATCCAACAGGTGTATCTCAAGGCTGAGCGTCTGTAAATGTGCGGTGAAGTGTTTGAATGGACATTAAGTAATCTATGACCTGTGCAGGCAGCAGCAACAACAGTCACACAGGTTAACATCTATACACGTACTGTTATTTTGAGTTATGCTGGTGTGCAGCTGACACTAACTGTGTGGTCACATTTTCAAAAGAAAGGAGGGAGTTAACTAATTAGAGCAAAGATCCAACAGAAATACGTACGAAAGAGGTCATGTATAAAGTGACACAAACCAGAGTAATAATGGAAACTGTGCATCACTTTGATGATGACCTTTCATCAGGTCAAAATGTCATTTTTTCCTAATACTTTCATTTCTGACTATTACTTGCAAAACGAGTGACGTTCCCATCATCCTCAGCAGCACTTTGTGTTTGGTTTAGCTTCTGCCCGTTGCAGCCCTGAGTGAGCAGTCATTTTGATGAAAACAATCTTTCCACTGGTACAACAGGAGGCTGTGATCACTTAACACCATATCCTCCCTGCTGTTCTGTGGCCTTTCCCAAAACACACCATTTCCACACTACTTATGACTCACCCTGTCTAGTGGCACTAAGCTGCGTAGACAGACCAAACAGAGACATCAGCACTAACAGGGAGGAGTGGTGGGTGTGGGAGTGAGGGGGGCAGCCATTCTTTGCATAAACATGAGAGAACTGGCACAATATAGGCAATAGCTCAGGGGAGCGCAACCATTACCACTGGCCAAAGCAAAAAGAAGTGATGGCATTGATACTGTTTATGTTGGATCAGGTTCAACCCTCTGTGTCCCAGTGAACAGCACTGTCCAGTCTCATTGTTCAGTCTCCTCTCTACCCTTTTTTACTGCCCATACTCCATTATGAGTAGAGAAACTCAATATTATCAACACTTCCCCTTCTGTGCGCCTCATTCATCCCTAATGTCATCACAACGAGAAGCTTTATTTTTCCACAGGAAAGATGCGGCAAACATTTGACTTCACAATGTAGGGAAACATCACAATTTACAGGGCTTACAAATTATGGGAGCATTGTTTGGTTGTGAACCAGTGTGTTTACAGCATTCAAAGTCATACAAGTCTGTGCATGCATAGTTGTCATGATTCAACAAAGACGAGTTGTCACAGCGTCTTTTGAATAAACTCGTCTATTGTTAAAGGCACTGAACAATTTGTTTAGACTGAAATAAATGAATGCACAAACATCACCAAAACCACTCTCTGCTTTTCACTTTGCCATGGAAATATGCCTCTAACAAATCCCTGTATTGCACCATGGTTAGGGATTACAGTACTGATACATATGGGTGCTTTAATTAATACCAGTCACTTTGTATTATTCTACATGTAAGGGTCATTTTCAAAAGTGATTATACATATGGAAACAAAGCTGTCACCACCTCTGCTGAGTGTTCTCTAATCTGACAGGTTTGCTTAACAGGAATGTGCTGATCTTCACGTTCAAATCTGCATACATTGGTGGCCACTAACCTTTGTTAACCCTGTTAATTATGCAAAAGCAGCAGTGACTACCCTTGAGACAGAGACATATAAGTAAACACAGCAGTCATCACTCTCTAAGAACATGTTTACAGAGTGTTAGGCAATAATTAAAACATTAACTGATGAGAAACCAAAGCAATTGTTTACATGGTCAATTCACTCTCACTTGCCAGTTTATTAGGTACAGCTTGGTGGTGTAAATCTCATGTAATTCAATTGGGGGAATAAAATTTGTTTTGGTGAAAAAAACACCATTGAAGTCAAGAGGGGTTAAAACTGCATCCTTATTTTCACCGTGCTTCAAAACCACCAACGACTCTATAAAGTCGGGGCACATGTATAACTCATTTACTTGGAAATCACTTGAGAAGTCTCAACCACCAAACACAACCCTATCTCTGGTATTACACTGAAGACTGGGTTGAAAAGAACAGGTTGAAAAAGTCAGCCAGTGAATAAAAAGCATTGTATTTTTCCTTTGAAGGTATTGCATCAAAATTGAGCTGAAAAGTACATTTTTTAAATCCCTCCTTAACCTTTTAAATTCCATGTGTGAAAAATTCCAAATTCTTCTCTCATGTAGTGTCTTTATATTCCAGCTTGTTGCTGTTCTCCAGTGTTGCTCTCCCGGCGCAGTGATCCCCAGCAAGTCAAAAAAAAAATCCCTGTATTGCATTAATTGTTTCTACTCAGTGGGAATGATAGTGCTGTTAGGGAAAAAAAAAAATCAGCAGTAACAGTCTAACACCAAACCAAAACTGAGACACTGAACACCTGCTCTAGGGGGATTGTTTAATTATAACAGGAGCAAAGCTGGAAGTCAGGTGATGCAGTAAGACAATCAATAAAGTCCACAAGAGCAGGAGGCTGGGGTAGATGGAGACAAAGGAGACTGCTGCTCGTTTCCCATGTGAAATCTTTAGTCAGACCTTTTATCCATGACTATTCCACAACATCAACTGCTTGTTTATTAGTGTAACCATAACAACTTAGTTCCTTGAGGACCAAACTGTGACAATTCCATGACCTAAACAAGCGACTTAATTACGTTGGAGGACTTTTTGTAATTTAAGAATATCAAATAACTCACTAGACGGATTGTGTAGTTTACTTTAGTAGTACTGCACAACATTTCCTAAAATCTAGCTCCTCCCCTTAAAACTCATTGCTTAGTTATCCTGAAAAGTACATCAAAGAACATTTAGTGAATAGAATACAGAATATTTAATGAGACAAAGACAAGCCATACTGTAGAATAAAGAAGAAGACTAGGTGTTCCTCATCCGGAAAACTAAATGCAATTCAAAACACAGGAAATTAAATAAGACAGTACTCTCAAGTCTTCCATTTGAAAACAATATGTAAGAAACAGAAAGTTTGCATTAGTGTTATTTTGTAATTTAACATGCAACACATACAAGTATATTCTGTGTCAAATTTTGATCTTCAAATCCTCCCAGACTTTTCTGTAGTTCAGAACATCCTGGATTTTGCTGCTCCAGGCATTCAACGGCAGGAGTGGAAACAGATGCATTAAACAATAAATGCCACAATAAATCAGCATGAAGCTCGTTCTACACAGCAGCACTCAGTCGCTCTCTCATGCTTTAAAAAGGCAATGGCAAAAACATAAAACACTGGTTACTCTGCTGCAGGTCAACATGATTGCATGCGACACAAACTAAAAATATTGGATTTTCCCAGAAATCCCTGCTTCTTGCCTCACATTACAAACAATTATCTCACTTTTTCTCTCATGCTTGAGCAAAATACATATATAAAATACATGTATTAAAGGTTCGACAGGGGGCCACTAAATCTGATAACAGAGCCATTCAATCACACAAACAACTAAAAGTTTGTGTGTTATTCGTTCTGCGTCTGCAGACATGAAGGGGTCCCTGTGTTGTTGCTAAAAATGTAAAACATGCTGTTGTTGTCCCTCAGTCACAGTACAACAGGAAAAATAACTGTTACTCAGTAACAGTGAATGAGTCAAAGACCATGTGTTCTGCACTCTGTTCAGTCCCAACATGTAGAATACACATGGCTTGAACCCATTCCTCTTACTCATCCAATTGGCTGCTTGTGCTTTATTAACACTAACAGACACAGACCATTTCCTACGCAGTATCTTTCCCAAGGGTCTCTGTGTGTGCTATTTTTAAAGCCAAAACAGGTTGAGCTCCAAGGTGAGATACAAACGTGAACGCTATGACTTAGCCAACTACTACAAAGGTGTCATCTAAAGGAATATTGGGCAAGGATTCTCTTCCTTATGAAGGTACATTTGTACTTCTATTTTTTTTTCTTTAGTCAGAGGGAGGGACTACAGCTTGTTGTCTCTCTGTAAAACTGTTGTGGCACAAGTTGAAACACAAGGGAGAAAAGGACCTAAATGCAGATGCTCAAGGTGGACTTAAGAATGATGATATTTTAATATCCAAAAATCACTGGCATACAGAGTCCAGCAACACAAGGAGCAAACACGGGAGGAAAACACAGGGACAACCACAGAAGAACTGACAAAGAGAGAGAAGCAACAAGACTTAAATACGTGGGAGGTAACTGGCAACAGGTGATACATATTAGGCAGACAATCAACAAGGCGGGAAAAAGACAAAGACAGGAACAGACACACAAGGAACAGGACTTCAAAATAAATCCGAAAATATAAAACGGAGGCTAAAGAAACCAAATAAGAGTCCAAAAACAGTCCAAAAACAGTCCAAAAAGAGTCACAGAAGACAAAAACCCTGAAAAGACTTGAAGTAAAGGATTTGGCTCAGGACGCAGACATTTAGAATGCTTGAAGCAGTTTATTCCAACTTTTTTAGACCAGTAAGTTCTGTACATTTCCAACTCATGGGCCACCAGAGAACAGCACCAAGATGATTCAAAATGCAGCTCACAGATCTCCTCCACCTTGTGCTTGTGGTGTTTAAATTCAAATCGTCTGAGGAAAATACAGCAAACCAACCCAAAATCCAAAGTTTACTGGCTATAAAAAGGCACATGCTGATATCCAGCAGACATCACTTCCTCATGCTTAGAAAATGAACCAAGGGCAAACCACAGCCTTAACTGTTGTAACCATCAGTTTGTTTCATTATCTTGTGTTGGAGGTTGGTGAGTGAATCCTCGTTACCGCATCAGCCAGTTTGGATCTGGGTCTGCAGAGAGCATCAAGACTATTGATTTTAGCAGAGCATCCCTGCCTTCTTTGATGCACTGCTGGTACAGAAAAATGATTTAGCGTGGAAGACCCTGATTCCTTGTAAAGATTTGACCACATATCTGTGAAATTGAGCAGATTACTGATTAACAGTAGAAAGCTCTTGGAGAGTGCATACCTCTGCTTAGGCTGTACAATCCTCTAAATTTGTTATTTCAGTAAAACTGTCTGGGAATATTGGAATTTGTACAAGGATGGTTTGTCCAACAAACATAAGACACATTACAACACTTTCAGTTCCTAATGACAGTGAGGGGCTATGGCCCATCGGGCCCATTTGGGCACAGGCTGAAGAAATTGCATGGAGCACCCATCCTGTGGATTCCTGCAGGGGTAGGCTTTGCGTTGGAGTGCACTGTAAGGCAGGTATTGTAGGTTTTCTGGGCATGTTCAACTGGTATGAGACCCTGGGATAGACCCAGAACACGCAGGAGAGATCATATATCTCATCTAGCCTGGAAGGACCTCTGGCTCCCCCAGGAGGGGCTGGAAAACATTGCTGGGCAGAGGGACATCTGAGCTAAACTGCTGCCACTGCCACCAAACACCGGATAAGTGGCTGAAAATGGATGGATGGAAAGTCCTGCCATCACTGTGAGGCAGGAAATCTCAGTCAGATCTTTCCGAATGATTGAAGTGTTCATTCTCTACGGCTTCTCCTTGATCTGCTGTGAGTTGCACTATACTTCATTTGTACTGTATGTCCTTCTGGACAAAAGTGTGTGCCAAACAGAGAAATGTGAATGTCAGGTATTGATCACGTAATAATAAAAATCCTTTCTAACAAAAATGAATTTAAGTTAATGTGTCACTCATCATCAGAATGTGTTGAGACGTTACACTTTTGACAGTTTCCTCCATGTTCATCTTGTTGTCCGGCAGTTTTTATATCATCCCTGTTTATTATTCAAACTGAGCCTTTGACAGATTGAAAATGAAATTTTGAAGTGATGTTAAACCTTCTTTAAGATGCAGCTCGGGTGTAGGTGTTGCTGCTGAATAGAACGTAATGGAGACTGATTGATTCTAATTAGAAAACAGTCCATTTAAAAGCTTCATAAATTTGTTGTGGCAGGATAAAAGAACACTGATCATTCTCATCACAGTGATAAATCTCTGGAAAGGGTTCAGTTTATTGAAAAACAACCAAAATAAAATCTCAGCCATATCATACAGTGTAATGACACCTGTGATTATCCCTGTGCTCTGCGAAATGCTACCTTGGCCACCTTTCTTAAACGCTGGGGTGAAACACAGGCGCTCAGTCTGAAGCTCCAAGCTAATGTATTTTTACAGCCCAGTCTGCGAATATAAACAAGCTGGGACGGCTGCCCTCAGGGGTCTCTAGGGGGACAGCAGAAAAAAAAGAAAATCCAGCAAAGGGAGGAAATAAACATTGCACATTTATTGATTTTTGTAGTTATTGTCTCAAGTGCTGCAGTGTATCATAATTACAATTTTTTTACAATTTAAATTTAAAATAAAAAAATCAATGTCTGAATCCACTGTTGTTTGATATGTTTGGCTGGTCACCGGTCACTGGTCAGAGATAGTCACCAGTGTTGAACTAGTGTTGAAGTACATTTGTTCCAACACTGTACAATACAAGTGTGAGGTAGTTGTACTTTACTGTATTTGTATTTTTTATTTTATGCTGCCTTATACTTTTACTCCACTACATTTAAGAGGTAAACATAGTTATTTTAACTTTAGCTTGAACACTTTGGTTAATAGTTACTTTGATTGATTCTGATTCAGGTTTTGCACATAAGACATATGATCACTTTCTAATTTATGATGCACTGCAAATTTTTCAGGGTTCAGCCATCTAAACACATGTATATAATCCAGTTTACTGTACAACATAGAACACACTGTTTAACAGATATAGTTCATATTTATTAAATTAAAATGAACAATTTTTGGTGTTTATTTCATTGCACAGCTCCACAGAGAAGGCCACACATGTTCATCATCATCAGTCTCCTTTGTTTGGTCTAGAAGTGCTTCTGAAACCTTTGTAGGTGTTTGTTGGTTTATTATTATTTTAAATAACATTTAATTTTTTACTAATGTCAGATATTTCATAGTCTATATGTGTATACTGCATACTATACAAGTTTGCATCATACATCATACAGAAATACAACCCACATCTGTATTTCTTTTACAAGCCATATGTACGTATATAATGAAAACAGTAATGAAAAGAAACTAAGTGATGGCAATTCACCCTGTTACATTATGTTGCTAATGGCTGCCTTTCCCAGTATCCATACAAAGATGTGACAGGTTTGCTTTTATGCACAGGGTGCTTTACTTGTCCATGTTATTCAGACATTTTGATAACAGTAATTATGGCTTCATTATTCAATCTGGTTCTTTATGTGCAATGAATAGATTAAGTTTTTTCCCACACTTAGAAAATATAATGTTTTATCTTTCAGTAAATATTATCATTTGATTTCCTAATAAAATAAGAGCAAAAAGTAAGAATATGAAGCTGCTGTTTGAATTTAAACTTATCTAAAATTAATTTATATTGGCTGACAAATGCTGTCACATTTCCTTTATGGTAAAACCTTTAATTTATTTAGTATTTTTCCACCTTTGTGTTCCCTTTGATTGAAAGACTTCCAATAAAGTTGCAACTGACTTTTTGTGTAATTCTGCCAGATTTCATTAACTTAATCATGACCACCACATAGTCCAGATTTCATCACACTGAATCCTCTGCCATGCTTGGAAAGACTTACTCAGTATTCATGTGAGATACTAGAATATCTGTGCACGGATCTGAAAGGTAACTTAAACATTAATTCACATTCAGAACTGTGTGTTACTCCAGGGATGAGCTGGTCTCGAGGTGAGTGCTACAGATTTTGATCTGCATGATTCCATCATAATACTGTCTGGTTGTAATATCTATTTGACCTTCATAGTCAAAGATGGACGCCATGAAGTCTTTAGATTTGCTGCACAGTTCTCTTAATCCTGTGAGGACAATACCTTCAAGGCAGGGGAATACCTTCAGCCAACTGAATCAGTTCAATTTAATCTCTCTTGCAATTTTATGCATCTGTTGTTTTCTGTCATGTTTTGCTCTCTTGTCATTTACTTTAATCCTTGTCTTTTGTCTACTCATCATTGATTCTGTTGTTTTATTATTTGTTTATTATCTCAGTGATCAGTTTTTTCCCCTTCTTTCTTATTTGCTGTTTTTGTCTGACATAAATACTTGGGTGTCATCTCACTTCTGACACCTTTGCTACACCTGCGATTTGAGACTGAGTGGAAATCCTTGCTGCTACCTATTTATGAAAAGGCAGGTCACCACTTCTGCCAGGTGAGATAACTGCTTTTCTGTGACACCTGCAGCACTACTTCGTTAACACTTGTATAATGACAATCTGTAGAAACCCAAAATGTGGCTAATTAGAAGTTCAACAAGTTAGAAATAAAAGGTGCAACCTGTAGGAAGAAGCTGTACACTACATGTGAATAAGCACTGCTATACTCATACTGATTGTTGCTACAAGCAATGACACTCAATACAACAACAACTAAAACCAAAAACACTGGGATACTTGAAACTATGACTGATTGTTAGTAGTAGAAATAAATAGTTAAGGTTTTATCAGTCATTAGTATTGTATGCGTTTTATATTTAAGTTGGGGTGATAGAAAATTAGTCAGGTGAATTGCTTGGAGACTTTACTAAAACTGGTGCAGAGAATACCAGCAGACAGTAGCACAAGTTCAACTCTAATGACTTTGCCCAAAACCCCTACATTGCTGAAATAGAAACTCGCTGAGAGAAAATGAGGAAACTCATTACCCTGTCAGTTTTGTTCACTGATGAGACGCACACTACTCTAACTCAACAACTGCCGGGGGGGAAGAAGGAATGGAAGAAAGAATATAGTAACCCCAGAATTGGCCACTTCATTCAGGTGTAAGTGCAGACGTTTACAGTGTAATTCTGTTCTGCATGATGAAACTCTCATTATCACTCCAGCAAAAAGGATGAAACTAATTCTTGATGCCTAAGCAAGACAGTAATCACACCCAGCTAACAGTGTGTCCTCTGCAAACTACCTCACTCAAGACTCTAAAGTGAAAAAACAAATGTTCATGCTGGGATTGTGCTGTTGCTCCAGAACAGTTTTTAATTCATTTGTTTTGCTAAAAACTCTAAACACTTACTTTATGGCGACTTTAAAAAGTTTGTAGCTTGCTTCTATAAAGAAAGAATGTAAATTGTTGAATTTAGTTTTTGTTGCCAGAGTTCTTCCAGTTTTATTCTTAATTGTTTCTGATCACTGTTTATTTGTTCCATCTTTGTCGGATGAGATACAGACATTCCACACTATGGAGAATCATTTGCCTAAACAGTTCTTATGAGGTAACCTTGCAAACCCTCTTCAACCGTTCGAACTTCACTATATTTAAATGTGGGAAACCGAATGCATTCAAATTTATTTTTTATTTTTCTCAGGACTGGCAGAATTTGAAATGAATTTGAGGCTCAACTTCCAGAGAAATGCCTCAGTAATCATCATATGATTCTGTTGCGTGCAGTCATGTAAATGAGTACATGGGGTTTTAGGGAGGTTTGATTGTGAAGACAGAAACAGAGTTTTATTGAAGTTTGAAAGATGGAAAATGCAATTCTGCTCCTACAGTATTATCACCAAACAAGTGGAACTGATTTCCTGCTTGTTTTATCCCTTTCCAGGTGATGAAGGAACTCTGGAGGAAATAAGCAACGAACACCTTTCTAATGTGAGGAAGAACAACAGGGAGCCAGTGTGAGCTGAAATGGAAATGAGCTCTGCATAAATTTGCTGTGGGTAGTGCTTCGCTGGTTAATCCTGAATGTCATTTTCAAGATAAAATATCTTCCCTTTGATGTGACAAAGGTAGGTCAGGGAGAGCAGGGTTACTTTGGTTGGTAGGTAGGTAAGATCAACCAACCCCTGTTTCTAGGCAACATAGATAAAGTGAATCTCTGGATCAATTATGCTGAATATGTTGGGGAAAGTGGTGATGATGAGCAAAGTCAAAAATGTAAACTTGTAACTTGTAATATACAGTTTAAAATGAAGTTGGCTGCAGTGTCCCCCTGCTGATGTCCCTCACCTGAAGAGATGCCAAGCCAGACACAATGCTCTAAGGCAGTCTGGCAAGCATGGCTCTTGGAAAACATCTGGGAATTGTTTCACAAGAAGTGCTCATACCTGAAAAATAAAATAGGTCGCTGTCTTTTAAAATGACCCACATGGCTGCTTCACACATTACTCATTTGAGTGTTTTTGAGTCAGCCACCTTTATGGTCACAGCCTGGTTAGTTTAGGCAACCAGAGCAATGTAGTTAAGTTTGGGAAAACATTACCATCTCAGTGAAAAGAAGCCACTGGTGACTATTGGTCTGAGATGTGGTCTACCTGTACTAAAGTCACCTTGTTGACCCAACACTTAGCCTTTGCAACAACACACTACTTTCAATGTTGCTACTGAGAGTGGGCAGTAATTACTCTCATGACCACAAAATGTCACTTGTTGAGGTGAGAACATGCTCTTTTGTTCATGTTCTTTGTCTTTCTGTTGAGAATGAAATTCATTTATCATTGCTAAGGTTTGGTGCGTCTGCCTCAGTGAGTGCCCAAGAGCCTTGTGACAGACCATGTGATGAGTATTTGGTCTGTTTGGCTTGTTTTTCACTCATTTAGTTGGTGAGAGACTTGTGGACTATCACCTACACCTCAGTCATTTTATTTTATAACCACAATAAACAGGTAGTTAGAGATTCTAACTGTGGAATGGATCATTAGGAATACACACATGGCAGCCACAGTCAAGAAGCTGCATCACTGACAAAGCAGCGTCTTAGAGTCGTACATGACATCATGATTTTTCCTTGGCTGGTTGAGCTGTGGGCAAGTCCACCAACACTGACAGAAAAAGATAAAAAAATGTCCGATGCTATTTGATCCTGCAAATAGCATTTGGACTGGCTGTCTGGCTCCACACAGGTACGTGTAGTGTCTGTGTCGGCTAAAAATTCTTTATCTCATGAGTTCACTGTTTTTTCTTCTGCCAGCTTTACTTTGGTAAATTCTCCCTTTCATAAACCAAGCTAACACTGACAGACTGATTGTTTCTTTTGTGAATGTGCTGGAGGAAAGCAAACAAGTACGGGGACAGCCTAGACCTCCTATGATCCCTAAGTTTCCACAGTGTTTGCTATGAATTCCCAAATTAGGTTACATCCTTCACAATACTTGGCCACATGTGTGTATGCATATTATGAAAATTGGGGCACTGGGTGGAGTATCTGTGGGTTGTTGAGAAGGGCCAGACTGGGTCAAATTTCCTGGGACATTTTGCATCAGTGGAACTGTTGGTAATACAATGAACTGGGTTGCAAAATAACAGTGATTTTGTTGCCCTAAATCTGAAATGTTTTGTTAATTGTCGTCCACACCAACTGGTCAAGCTGTACCAAAGTTGTGGAGTGTGTTCCCTGACCATCTCCAGATCACATGACAACAGGTATACATTACCAAAGATAAGACAAATTGAATTTTTAAAAGATTTTTTTTTTTTAAACAAAGTATGCATAAGCCCTTAAATATCCCCACTGACAGTCAGGACAGGAACAAAGTTACACCCCATCAGACATTAGCGCGGTAACTCCAAATATTGTAGGTATTTACATACAGATGAATTTGTATCAGCGAACTCAAAGGAAATTCATCACCATGTTTGTTCCTTATAGCGACAAGTTACACAGGGTCCTGAGAGAATAATTACTAATCACCAGATCCTCCCTTGGTGATGTGATGCCATCTGGAGTGTGTCTTTTAGTCAAAAATATCCTGTATCTTCATAAATTAAAAAGTTTTTTGGGTGTTTGTTCGACATAAACATTGCTACAACAAAACAAATGTTAATTTTGCTATATGCTTTTGCGGTTAGTTAATAAAGTACCTCATGCTCATTAAAATGATTCTCAGTAAATTGTCTTAATTGAAATTAAATTGCTTGTGTGCCACCATTATTATAGGCTACCTAATCTTCTTCTAAGTACTAACAATGCTCAAGTGTGTGTAACTTGTGTTTTAAGCTTCTACAGTGTGTTTACCTACAAAACAAATTAGACCAGCAAAGCTCATTCTGGTAGGATTTCTGTCCATTTATGCTAAACCATAAAAAAAAAAAAAAAAAAAAAAAAAAAGCCACCCCGTTATATTCCATGTTGTTAGAGTCTCTGGTCTCCAAAGCTTCATGCAAATCATTTCATTGTAAGACAACAACCAATTCCAGCTTTATCTGTGTGCATCCCCCATGTGTCTGGGCTGCCACCTGGGTGTTTTAGGTGTGGATCAGTACAGGAACACAAGCTTTGTTGGTGTAACTCAAGCTTTGTGTGTCTGTAAGCCCCGTGATTTTAGAGCATGGGAGTAAATGGCAGATTATGCATGAAGCCCCTTGCAGCAAAGCAGTCAGACAAGGTGACACCAGAGAACAAGGCTGTGTTTGGAAGATATGGAGATCAGTGTGGTCATCCATGACTGCCAGTCTCATACTTTACACACCACCTTTTCCAATTCCAATCTAACTGCTGAATTCAAGATAGGCTGCTCTGCATCCCCACAAAGCATTCACACATTTACAATTTTATCTCCACCATTACTAAGTGGCATTTTATTCATACACAGATGGTTGTTTGCCTAATGAAGAGAGAGACTCATTCAGGATTATAATCATGGTTTGAATCCCACTGAGAATGTAGCTTCTTACCACGAAACACATGAGGAATTAAGTGTATTTAAGACCTGTCTACACACACAGAATTATTACAAGTTTATATGAGCCATATTGCAGATAGAATTTTTTGAGTCAGAAATGTCTGGAAAAAAATCCGAAATGGCCAAGACTCCAGACCTGTGCTGCCAATGTGTTTGTTGTATTTTAATGAAAAGGTCAATCTACTGCAGTGCGTATGCATGGCACAATGAAACACTCAGAATTCAGTATTACCATTCAAGTCACTGCCAAATGTATTGTGGGAATGAACAGAGTGCACCACTGACAACGGTCTTTTTCAATGAAAGATTTTTGCAGTCATATAAGGAAATTACATGAAGCTTGTAGAGTCAGTAGATAGTTCCTGGATTTGAATCTCAGTCTTTATTAGTTCTATGTGGAGTTTGAAACTCTCTAACTAACTCTGACTCTAAATATTATATATTTTTCCCCCCTAAAGTTGAAAAATTGAAAAAGACATGAAAATGAGAAGATAAGTTGACATCATGGACATCATTGGACATCATGTCATGTTTATGTTTGTGGGCAGTTCTATAAATCTCAGTTAATTATTGACAACACTCAACTGCTGTGCAGCTCAAAATAGTTGGCTCCAGAGCAAAAAACTTTCAACAGTCCTCAACTTTTTTGCCTTTGTTCCAACACCTTTGAGAGATCATTTCTTATGTTTCTGTTCCCTTAAGATACCTCCTGAAATCATGTCAGAGTGTTCAAAGCAACTCTGGCTGATGCTGCCCTATTTCAGTGACAAGACCGGCAAGGGAACAGAATTCTGCTCAAAAACAATGAAACGCTGCGGAGATTCTTCCAATACTGCCTTTTTTTTGTCGTAGGTTGTGAGTGTTTGAGAGTAGATTCGCTCACACTGCTACAAAGATGAACCTCAGTAAAATTTAGACGTCAAGAAGGGATCCCCTCACTCAGCCGACACCCTTTGAAAGTGAGGTTCTGATCCTTCTCTGTTGGTGGCTACTTAAATTGCAGTATCATTCAGTCAGACTCTGCCAAGCATCCACACAGAGTGAGGAATACACTAAAAAGTTTCAGAAGCTATTTGAAAGCAAATAAAGCTGACTTAGCCAACTCTAAACACATTTTCTGATGTGTCATCACTGTCCTCTCCTAAACCTTCACCTGCTTGACCCCATATTAGTCTTGTCTGAAAATCACCTCATTGCAGTGGAATTCACTACAGGCCACCCGCTGATGCTCTTCTCATGCAGGAGAAAATTAACAACTGTCCACTCACACTGCTTTTCAAAAGCAAGTAATTATTGATGGAGGTATGAGCCAAGGGCATTAGTGTCTCTCTGTGAAGTCTGTTTAGGGTACAAAGCATGGTGACCGAGTGGGTGCCTCTCATGCAGCACATGTGTTGTAAAGAAATGGAGGCAATGTGCTGCAGTGGTTTCTGCTTCATGATCTGATGAAAAAGCCAGAGCCCATGAGGACTGATATATTTTTATCTTTTTATTTATCTTAACCTTTGTTAGTTATGCTTTTTTAAAGATTTTTGGCAACTTTTTGGGCGTAACTTTACCCACTCCCCGTCACTGATTCTTCGTTCGTTCTGTTGTTTTGGCTGATGGCAAAGAATTGCCCATTAACACAGCTAGAC
This sequence comes from Toxotes lorentzi, assembly GCA_037833715.1. Classification (NCBI taxonomy): domain Eukaryota; kingdom Metazoa; phylum Chordata; class Actinopteri; family Toxotidae; genus Toxotes; species Toxotes lorentzi. Next base: position 2,576,090 of record JBBMJY010000013.1, read on the forward strand.
GACACAGAGTTAGCAACATTAGCAATGACCTTCAATTTTTACATTTTGTTTTTCTGAGTGTTTGTGAGCAATTAAAATGTCAGCCATGTCCTGTGAAGCTACACAGTGACAGCAATTAATGTCATTATAATGCACAAACAAGACAGTAAGAAAGTCTGTGGTAAAGAATGGAGCTATTTTATTTTGACCGGTTATGGAAAGTAAATGAGGATTAGATGTTTCATTAAGATTAGTTGATGGTTAACTGGCTAATGTTAGCTTTTGGATCAGAGGCATTTCTAGGGTTTCGAACAAATGTTTTTTCTTTTCTAAGTAACAGACTTTGTGCATTGCAACTACAGCATTTATTAGTAGGTTTAATATGATCACAACTTGCCCTGTCAGTGCCAGTTTGTTATAATTACTTGTTAAGTGCTGTCATGCAGGGAACCAGGGCCTAATGCTGCAACACAGCACAATCATTGTTGACGTGACTGTACTTTATAAATTAATTTTTTTTTTTACCTACTGTTACTTTTCTTCCCATGAAAAGCCAAACAGATAAAGTACAATATGAAATTTTGAAAATATACTTTCTTGCACAGAGTAATAAGAGAGGATTGATACCATTCTCATGTCTGTGTGATAGATGTGTTGCAGGAGCCAGCAAAGGAAAGGAAATGGAAACAAATTCCACCATCAGCACATTCAGAAATAACTCCATGTGCTTGAGTAAATGTCCCCTTGTACATGATATTAGTAACAAATCATAAGCCAATTGCTGTGTTACAGCAGAAAATTATCATGTTTAAATGTTACAACATTGGTTGTGTGTTGATAAGGCTGCTGATCCGTTCAGTCACCTCGCATTTTTCCATCTACTTGGATTTCAGGCTTTTAATGCTCACTTGTGAAAATGTGCCAACTAAATGTCACCACAAGCCACGGTCCTGTCAGTGTTTTTAAATTCTATAATCGTTGTTGGGGATAAAAAGGTCTTAGACCTCCCTTTTTCTAAGACCTTCATCATTCCCCCAAAACTTTGAAATACAGCATTTGCCATGTTGCTGCTATGTTCATGCTCAGAGCCTTTATGCTATTTCCTTAAAACGGCAAAGCACTGAAAATTTAATAAAAAAATATAAATATAAAAAGTGGATGACATTCAAAGAGAAATTAAGCATTTGCATTTGTTATTTTAGTGGAGATTTTGTATTAATCTCTGAAGAAAAGGGAATAAGAATGGCCAAATGTTTAGTGTATGAGCATTAATGGAAAGCTTACGTCCTTGTATGAAAAAATACAGGATTTGAAAAAAAAAACATAGCAAAGCAACATACTTTCCTTTCAATCCACGTTCTGGGAAGATGCGAGAACAGAAAATCTCATTTAAGCTCAATCGCCTACCTCACCAGACATACTAGAGAACTTTATTGCAAGCAATGAATAATTAAAATGAAACTTTGCGAGCTCCCATCATTTCATTGTAATGCGAACATGCAGTGATGTAGCTAATGAGATTTTGGTAATGGACCGACTTCTCCCACAGGTGCTGTGATAGCTGTGTCTTCAACAGTTTTGGTGGAGCCAGGAAATTGCCTTGCCGTGAGGTCTGTACTCTGATGAGCTTTGATTTCTTCAAAGGAAATACAGCACTTTTATGATCTCCACTCCTCTGAACGATTGTTGCATGTTGCAAAGACGGGGCACTTGTCACTTGTTTTTTGTGCTGCACAGACAGATATTGCTATTTTGGTGTCTGAATAATATTTAAGCTAAAAGTGGTGTTTTATGTCCCTTTATATTCAAAGGGATGTCAGATCCAACTCTCACATCATAAAGGTGCCACATAGATTGTTGTGTGTATGAAATACTGTGTGTGCATCCGTCTGTTGCATCTGTTATTGCTTATACTCAGACCTCTCTGATATACTTTTGGGATATATTTTAAATTAAAAAAAAAAAATAAATCCATGTGTCACTGTTTAGATGCTTATTAAAAGCCAATTTTCTGTCTTCCAAACATATCTTCTTTTACCTTAAATTAAATGTCTAATTAGTAACAAAAGGCTGACAAAACTGACATTTAAATATAAAGGTTTTGTTTAATTGACTATGCAGCAGTTTTTAGATTTCTTCACACTTTCATGGTGAATTCCCTCAGCTGCTCAGGAGCAATTCACAGACCTGAATCACATGCCTGGATAAAAACAGACTGGAAACATGATAGCTATGACAATAACTGTCAAATCCATCATAATTATGTAATTATAGCAGCAGTACATCAATGTAGAATTAAACCAGAAAAAAGAGGAGATGATTGCTGTGTTCATAAGCCCCAAAATCTGTAAAATCTTCTTCCTTTCCTTCTGAAATTAAATACTTTTTCCACAGGTAACTTCCTCCTGTGTCTCAGTGTACAGTATAAGCTACATAATAATTCTGGAATGTTTCTTTTATAATTTGGGTCCCTCATTTCCTAAACCATCACTTTTCTCTGAGATGTGTGAAATATCTCATTGAAGAGTGAAACTCTCCATAGAGCTGTTTTGCAAAGCGAACAAAATTAAAATTTGCCTCACTAAGGACAGTAATTATTCACTGAGGGCTTTTCTCTGAATGCCAGCCACTGCACATGCGGCTTGGATTCAAGTTGATTCAAATGAAATACCCAAATGAAACTGGTAGGCTTAACAGGCTTAACATTTGGTGTAGTCAATCTAAAGCTTGGTTTCAGTATATTCAAGCACATTAAAATAACATACAGGGGGTGGACATGATAACATGTGCAGATTAAAATGTAATACAATACTGTTCCCTAGCAGATCACAAGCTTTCTGAAGGTATGGTTTCCAGTTTTTGTTGAGCTCGTCCGAAATACAGTCATTTTTGTGGCCAGTTTGCATTGGATTGCATTATATTGCATGCTGTTCCTGTTATTTTGTCCATGCACTGTAGGTGGACATGGCTGCCAATCCTGAGTCCAGCACACCTCCCACAGAATACCTCAGGGAACGTGGTCGTGAGTGTTTTTAAGATCCACAAAACGTATCTGGACTGGATTAGTAAATTACCCCGACATGAGGTTTGGAAACTGGTCCAATTTTCAAACATTAACATGAAATCATACTGTAAATCCAATGATTTGTTCATTTTTTCATATGGATAAAAAAAAAAAAAAAACATAAACAAAAACTACAGCCTTTGACCATGTCACAGCAGAGTGTGGGTGCCGGCAACCTCTTCATCTACATGTCAGTATGCTTAATTGTCATTCAGACATAATAGCCTGTACTGGAGCATATGGGTCCAGCAGAATAGTGTGCAGAAGGTGCCAACACATGGTCGCTTCATGAACCTAACGAACATTAAATCTCAGAGGAACTTGTGAAATGTGAGTGCACTAAAACGGACAGCTCCAAAGCTTATAAAAAGAAGGTAGCTGAGCTCTGTGTATCTGCATGACTAGAAATTAAACGTTGTAAACTCATCTTATACACAAAACATAGTGAAGTGCAATATGGTCATTCTAAAAGAATAAATAAACTGTGTTTGTGTGTAGTTGTGTTGAAGCTGAGTCACCCATTACATGCAACAACAGACCTTTTTATATCATATTTGACAGTAGAAGGACCGTTTAAGTGTGAATCTCGATGGTTGCTATTATCAGCAGGTTTCAGGACGGTAATCCCCACAAACTCGCTGTGAATATTGCATATTTTGTGCATATTTTTCTGAGTTATGAAAGTTCATGAATCTGAGTTTTGCCTGAGTCATATTAATCGCCTGGTGATTTCAGTATTACCATTAGGAGAAAAAAAACTGCCGTTTAAGAAAGTATTAATGGGAGTTCATGGGAGAAAAAATACGAAACGGAGAGATCATTTTTAAAAGTGTGATTTCTCAAATAATGAAACTAGGCAGTAAGTGAGCAGTACTGGTTGATGTGTGTCTGGTTGCAATGGATGTCCTCATGTAGGAATTGGTACCTGGGGTAGGGTACACACAACTAATGAGATTTTACCTCCACTGCCTTAGGGTCTGCAGCTCCATGAGACTCTCTGCAAGTCTCTGAATTATGTGTGTACACAATATTACACCATATGTGAATATGCACTGTACTGAACCCATATGTTGGTCATCATAATTAGAATTTTTAATTGGAACAGCATCATGTTGCAGAAGGGATCCATGAGGTTTAGAAGCAGATTCAAATTAACTCCATAAATCTTTTTTTTTTTTTTTTTTTTTTTTGTTCCTTTCCTCTCGAAATGCATGTTGAAATGCTCATAACTTAGTGTGGTCATCAGACATCGCAAGTCAGATAATAACTAAATAAATAAATAAATTCTCCATCCTTACCAAAGATGATCCTTCATTTGGTGTGTTAATGGCGGTGGAGGGCACCTCTTACATGCTGGTTCGAAACTAATGCTGTACTGTGTGTTTTTCAGATTTCGCCTAAAATTCCTTGGAGTAATATCTTCATTCCGCACAGCTCCATCATACCACGCGTCACTCAAATACTGTCAGCTATCATGCCTGTATTCATTGGGTCATGAATGGATGAATTGGAGCTGGTTGATCCACTGATGAACCAATCACAAACACAGCAAGTTGAGCAGTGTTTGACTGACGCTCCGACAATCCTTGCCCTACGAAGAACATGCTTTAAGAACTGTCTTTCAAATACATATTTTCCTCTTTCCATCTTGATACAAAACTGAGGTCAGCTCAGTATATTTACACACCATAGGGTTAGTGTGTGCTCACACAGTATTGTTCTATATTTTCAACCTTAAACAAGAGCTGATGACTATCATATGAGTCAGTGGCTGTGTTGTAGTAAATCGGATTTACTCCTGAATGATTAATGACACCAAAAAGAAGAAAAAAATGCTGACATTTTGTCTTCTTAAAGGACACATGGGCTAAGTAAGAAGAAGTTTTGATTATGACTCGGATGCACCAAAGGAGTATTACGCTCACTTTGAAATAGAAAGGCTGTTTCAGGACAAATTTGAATGACATTTCAAACTCATCATGTGGACAGATAAATGTTTGGACATCATCGAGGTCTTGTTGGAGCATATTTTCAAATGTCATGACAAAATATCCTGAAACAAATTAGATTTTTGTTAGACCAGACCAGGACATGACTTAACGTGTCCCTCACTTAGACTTGGTAATTCTTAATTTCAAAGAGCAAACCCGAGAGATCTTAAATAATGAAGGACCTCTCACTATTTCAAAGGAGCTTTTCACGGTTAATTTCACTGAGATACGTCTGTCAGAAAGGCGGCACTATGTCAAAGACTTACATTTTTTATGAACTTTCATTAATTTGATTGAATAATTCAGCAAACGCTTTGATGAAAGCGACATCATTCTCATTGCTCTCATGGCTGTCAATTTTTACCCTTTGTCTAAACAAGATTACCCAAGTGCATTATGCAACCCATATGTGCTGCATATGACAAATCAGGTTTTTCATCATCCCGTTTGTCCTCATTTTTCCTTGTATTTTTCATTAATTGTTCAAAGGCCAACATCTGTATGTCCATCAAATGTAGAACGAACTTTAAATGATTATGTTGCTTGTACTGAAGAGTGTAGAAAAAGATTTCTATATGATACCTGTGTGACGTTAAATCTTCCGTTATAGCTCTGAGGTAGGTGCAGAGAAAGAAACTCCTCTTTGAAAGATGAACGTATATTACCGGTGTTTTCACACTTTCAGAGATCCTCCCTATTGGCTCATATGGACTTGTTCTGCGTTAATATATCCAGATTTTCTCTTTAAATATAGATTTGTTCTCATGTCTGACATCTCACGTTGTAGTTTTTTTCCTCATTACTATCACTTTTTTTTCTCAGAAATAACAACTTGAATTGAAATTGAAACCATTCTTCCTGACCTTTCTTACTAACAATCTTGTCTCTGAACCACGCCAATTATTTGGAATTGTTTAAACAAGTCTTTTTCTGTCCTCTGATTCCTTTTGCATTTATCACAATAAATCAGTCCAGCTCTACTGATATGAGAGGACAGAATCATGGTATTGGAGATTTATCTTTGACTTGTAAAATGCCACAAATGGTCAACCATGCTTGGCAAACCAAATGTTTGTTTGCCTGTCTGCAGCCTTACATCTGAGTGTGAAAGTGACACCAACCACCGTGTATCTGCTATAACAGGCGAGTTACAGGAAAAACAGAATCCAGACTTCAAAATTTTCACCTGTTCATCCTTTTTCTTTGGAGTCACATTGGCAGTCTGTCTACAGTACTGTAGAGTTCATTGTAATAATTGAGAACTTGCCCTGTCCAGTCCAATAAACAAACCAAAGGAGCCTCCTCAGTGGGTGTGTGTGAGAAATTTTTCCTCAAGCTCGCGTCCAATTGCAACCCAATCCAATCCGACAGTCTCTAATTTGATTTTCAGCAGACCTCTTGGAACGAGCCGGTGTTGTGGCTACGTCAGTTTACTGCTGGTGTGATAGATGGCTGAGCTGCTGATTGAACTGATTCAGAAGTGCATTTTTGAAGGGGACAAATTCTTGCACTTCGACCACAGGAGTAAGTTAAAATGTTTTTCAAACCCTTTACTTTTTTTTTTTTATAAAAGTTTTATGGAATAAATGCATTTGAGTTATTTGTTTACAAAGTGACTTCTCCCTTCAACAACTGCACAGTCACTTCTACCTTTACTGTACTGTACAGGCTGCTCAAAATGCCTGAGTGCTTTCTGTTAAATAAACATAATCAGGATGTAATTAAAATCTGCAACAACGTACAATTTAGCGTATGTGCAGTAAAGTGATTATACATTTCAAATGCCATTTAGCTAGCAAGCTTTAGGTTTTTTAATACATCAAGCAGACTAATGCACATCACATGGAGAGCCAGGATGGATTCCTGTAACCTATGTTAGGAAAAACCTCCTCACACCATCCTGCCTGGCTCTTATATAGAGAGAGATTTATAACCACCAAACCAATACTCTCCTGGATTTCCAAGAGAGAGCCAGAGGTGTTGCTAGGAGATTTGTAAATGCAAATGCAAACTCTCTATAGCCAGAGTATGAACAGGCTTGTAAGTATGCAGAGCATATATTGAAAAAATATTAGCAAGAGATCTTTATGAGAATTCAGCAGGTCAGAGAGCTTCACTCTGAACGCTAGATCTGAACATTACAAATATGTATAACTGGACACGTCTATTTGGCATGCATATAAAGATTTTCTTTTTTTTTAGGTTTTGAATTGTGCATTTTGATTAAAATGAAAGAAACTTCTAATCCCTCCATGTCTTAAAAGACAATAGCCTGAGCTTTTAAAATTTGCAAACAGGGTTAATAATTGATTGGTGAATCGCTCGAGTGAACCAGGTGCCTCTTTTCATGACTCCGAGCAATTTCATTTAAATAGACAGAGTATGAAAGATGTGTATCAATGATGCCCAGAAGCAGCAGAATTTATCAGAAACATCCATGAAGATATTTAAAAATCAAGCCTCAGTCATGACTCATTAAAATTACATTTAGTGAATAAAGAATAGAAAAGGGAAAGACAATGGCCTTAGGCTGAACTTTTACCTTGGTGTGACATCATCTCTGAGCATCCCCGTTTGCCTGGAGATGTTTATATCCCAGAGAGCTTCAAGAAAATGCTACTGATTCTTATTTGTACATGTGGGAGTGTTTCCTCAGACATATTCTGTTCTTGTTATTTCATTATTTTCTTCTGATTCCTGTCCCAGCAGACAATATCGTCTTAGTATCAAACAGAGCCAGCACAATTTCAGATGTAGCACTTTCACTTTGAAAATGTCACCTCACTTCTGTGACAAATCCAAATGTATTGTACTTAAACATGCTATTTTCATTCCCTTCAGCAAATGTGTTTTGCAGGAAAATCAGCTAAACTCGGTGAGCGAAGGCTGGTGACAGTGTCCTCTTTATTAACACGTTAATTGTTTTTATGAATACGGGTGACCGGAGTGGCAGGGTGGCTCATACAGATTTTTATGAAGCACCTTAACTTGTTCTTGTTAGAAATATTATGGCTGCCAAAGAAAGATGGGAGTTGTTGGATTGAGAGCAGTGGAGGAGAATTTAATATGCTCGATGTGTGCTCAAATACAGGAGCTTAATGATGTCAAGACCAAAAAAAGACTTGCATGAAGGAGTTTCTGTTGGCCTGTCTCTAGAAATAAAGAAGAAGTGAAGTGATAATTATATCATGACTGTACCAGAAGTGGGATGCTTTCACAGTTAGGAGTATAAACACCTGGCATGTTAATTATATGTTATATTCTAGGACCAGGACCCCAAAAAGAACATTATAACATATTATAACATACATAATGTGGTTTTATTGACTTAATACTTACAGATTTTTCCCAGTTTAATGAGAATTTCTAATAAACATGTTTTGGGACTAATGACATGTTTCAGAAGTCCACTACAGAAGACACCAGCAAGCTTTGTGTGTGGGTTTTATATTATATTAAAACATTTTCATCTTAGACACGTAAAATTAAAATAATGACATTTTGGGATATTTTGACTTTTTTTTTTTTGCCCTTTTTATGAATGACCGTTGTGTCCTTGACCTGTTGCAGATATGGTCAGACCAAGATACTTGTGCTCAGTGTCCAGTGTCAGCAACCTTGACTTTTATCTTCTGTCCAGGCGACTTTACCCACTGTTATCAGTGCATTTTACACACCTGAGCCAGTATGATTATTTGTAGGGACATGTTTCTTGTGTCTATGTAGGACAGATGTTGTGCTGTTGGTTTTGAGAGTACTGCCGGCACTGTGTTGGCTCTGTCCTTGCACAATGTGACAAGGAGGGGAAGGTCACATATGAGGCCCAGGTGAGGCCATCAGTGGCAGGATACATTTGTGCAATAGACTGATGAAGCGAGAGGGAAGAAGCCTGATAGAATCGAAGAAGTAGGAGAATGCATGGAGGGGAGAGGGAAGGAGGGGGGTGCTGGGGTGACCTCTCCTGTCCCTGTAAAGCTGCAGTTTACTTTTGTAATCCCCTGCAGAACAGCTAAGGGGGATATTCACACTGTGCTTTCCTCGAGGAAGTAAAGGTGACAGTGGAAATGATAAATTTTGAGCTCAGTAGGTTAAATGTGAGATTGCTGCCCAGATAGTCAAACCTGATTCCTGTAACTAGTACAGGAAATTTTCCAAATGACTAAACTTCAGCATCCAAATTGTTTTCAGTGTAGCATAGTAGAAATTACTGGTGGTTGTATAAAACTAGATCATCTAAACAATCAGAATTCTCAACATGAGCTTAAAGCAGCAAATAGAGAAGTACAGTGTGCTTGCTTTGCACTTATGGCAAGGCATATGGGGTAATTGTGTTTCGATCTGTGCAGTGTGTCTGTTATTATTCTTGTTTAGTGGCACCTTAAAACTGAAGTGCAGGCTAATGAAAATCTCCTCGAGCTTGCCTGTAGCTAAAGATGCCCAGTCAAATCTCTCCTTAACTGTACAGTGTGCATGTGGGCCGGAATTTACTCTGCCACTTTATTAATGTAAAGGATTATCATCCACATAATGCCACAGAAACAGCACAGCTTGAGATTTGTGTTTCAAATCTGCCTGTGCTTGTTTCTAACTTGCAGAATATCCCATCCAAAATGCCCTTATGAAATTGGAATTTGCTCGAGTTCAGTCCCTGCACGCTTTAGTCACCGTCATCCCTCGAACGAACCAGAACACAGTTTTGTTCGCAATCTCTTCTGTACTTGTAGGTAGTCTTGACCTGGCAAGGGATGCGGCAAACAATTTTACAGACAACTGCAGGGAAAGCGGTGGAGTTCAGCAACATCAAGGTGTTGCAATGAGATATCAGAAAACTCAACGAGGTTGATATGCTGTAGTGAGGAGAAATAAGAGAAATCTCTTGGAGCAGATCAGATCGGTCTCAAGCTGCATAACCCCAAGAATCAGCTTAAAGAAAGAAAGAATGTCAGAGCTGGCAACTTGACATCAAAGTAGAATCTCCCCCTCAGATGTTTTTCTCCTTTTACCTCAAAGGCCACAAGGTGTTCCTCGTGTTGGAATGAAAAGAAAGTTGGCTGAAGCTTGCTCAACTACTGCAAAAAAACTAGAATGCTCTCTGTGAAATTAAACCTGATCTCCATGAGATTAGATATTGATTTGTCTTACAAATGACTATAAAGAGATCTCTCCAGATGATTAGGTATTTATACTTCATATTATTACTTCCTTTTCCCCCGTGCCAACCATGGATTCAAGAATCTGAAATAATTACAGAGCTTATGGCATGGAAATCTGCATTAATAATAATCAATACTGGGATTATTTTTTATTTATTCTCAGATTTGTTCATGTGCCACTGTATATCGTTTTACTGAATTTAGCTAGAAGCTGATCTGCAGTTATTTTCCTTTGTCAGAGTCTGATGGCGGAGTTTAGCACGGCGCTGTGACCCTGGAGCTCTCTGCTTTTTAAATCTAATTTCTCCAGCCTGGTAGAGAGGGGCTTACTTTGGAGAAAGTGGTAATAATGAAAGAATATAGTGGGTCACGTGGCCTGAGCATTGCATGGACAGTCAGTATGAAGATGCACATGCATGTGACCTCTTGCTGATGATAGTAATAATAGTGGGCAGCACCACAGAGCACTAGAATATGCTGATGAATCATAGGTGGGAAACGAGTGAAAAAGATGTTTGAGCATGGGAAAACACCTCAATATCTGTAACTTCACTTACTGTGGGTGAATGATTGTCTGACTGACTGATTGACTTGCATTATTTGATGCACTTTATGTAAAGAAGCAGCCAAATGCTGAATATACCTACCCTTCAGCTGTTTGCATATTATGAGTCATGAAACATTCTGACAGGTAATTCTAAGGGACCTAAGGTCCATACATTTTTCATATGATTCATTTTTCCTGCAGCAGCACGGTGTCTAAACAAAACAAATTACCCTCCTTCAAAAAGAACTTTTTTATGTGCCTCAGTTTGTGAAATCAAAGTAGGCTTGAGTCTGGTCTCCAGTTTGCACTGAATAAAAGGGGAAAATAACAAACACAGGTGCATTTTTGTGCATGAGAAAGGTTTAATTGGCCAGTGGAATTAAGGTTTGGACTACTTTCAATGCAGTGGCCAGGAATGCATCCCACTTTCCATTTAGAAAGGATCAATCAATCATATTTCAAAGTGTGAACAGAGGTTTCCCTGAATTTCCATTCACCCAGAGGCGATGGATATTCTCATAGCCGTGTCTTCAAATTTGGACAAATCTGTACATTCATTATTTTCCTCACAGAAAGCGAATGTGCACCTTTCTCTTTGTAACCTATGTCATTTTAAAGATTTTACACAAAGTCAATTTGGCTCACAGTTTCTTTTTTGTGTCTGGGTCTGTGTTAAATTTTATTGTGAAGCAATGATCTCAACAGAAAATTAAAAATGAGAATATAAAATATGCAACTGAAAATCTGAAAATCCAAATTCAAAATGTCCCTTTTCTCTTTGTGTGCCCAAAGATTTTTCACTCTTGTTTTCAGACTGACACTGTGACATGACTCTGAGTAATTGTTTGGCCTGCTGGAGCGACACACTGTAAGTGACGAGGTGGTGAAGTAATGCTCTGTGTTTAGAGTCAGAGTTCTGTTTTCCCTCGGTTGTGGTGATCATTAAAAGTTCCCCTGCAGACGTGGTATGTGATTTACTTTGCCTATGCCCCAAAAATAGTTGTAATGGAGTGACTATCTAGTTGACAGATAACACGCACAATAACCAGCATTACAATACTGATGTTTAAAGATCATTTAATCATTCACTTAATTGCACGTGTGGGCAAACAGACATGCATATGCGAAAAAAAAAAAAAAAAGTCTGTGTATAAAAGTCACACATCTGCATCCATATGAGAGGGGTACAAACTTCTAAAGATATAGTGGTTATTGCAAAACAGTGACTGTCAAGATCTGAATGTTGAATTGTTCTCCAATGCATAACTTCAGAGGTTTAAACCTCAGACCCCTGCCAAGGTGTATTCTATCTGTTCTCATTTCATAGTGAGTGTCAAACAGGCAGCATTTGCTTGTCTTATTGCACAGTCTGGTGTTGTCAAAAAAGTCAGAAGTGCAGATTTTTCAATTCAGAGAGGGGGGAAAAA
>JBBMJY010000013.1:2588338-2610067 GCA_037833715.1 Toxotes lorentzi
TATATATCAAGTGTAAATCAGAGGTATGACATCCTGCCTGTTCAATCCACCCTTATAGAGGCAGGACTTGTTTCATTGTGGTGAGTTTTGCTTCTTGAGTGAAGAGACAGGGAGTTTGTAAATAAACACTCAGTGCTGAGTGACTCCCTCTCAACTAACCTGGAAAATTAATGGAAGGATGGAAGGAACATACATTCTTGATTATTCAATTTATTGCAGCTGGTTAGAAAAAAAAACAAAAAATCAAAAAACAAAAAAAAAAAAACAACTAACAAATGACACCTGACAACACCTCTGGAGGCTGAGCCTTTGTTTTTCTTTGCTGTCTTCAATTATACAAGAAAACCTCCCCCTGCTTCACTCACTGACACAGTTTCAGCACACACCAACCTTGATGAATATCCTCAAGATATTTTTGTAATTTTGTTGCCTTATTTATTTACATAAAACCAGAAGATGTGATGTGTGGGTTTGAATGGCAGATGATAAAGGGAAAACAATCTCTCCCCAAAAATGGTCTAGCTTACAGAATAAGTGTGGGGTGTAGAGCAGTTTCATCATGGCCATTTATCCAGGTGCATGGTTCTCTGCATCTTTGTCCTCTTAGAAAACAGGACAGAGGAAAGAAAAGATAACAGTTGCTATTTGATAAACTATCCCTTTTGATTCCCCAGTCTGTCAAAAGGAAATATACACCAGTGTTAGCTTGAAATTTGATGTAAGTAATGTAGTTTGTTCCACTTATTTATGAAAAATAGGATTAAGTGAGACAGACTTGAGATTAAGAAAAAAACACAAATTCTTGCTTGAATTTTAAAATGTCTCATGTTGCAGTGAGATTTCCATGTCTTTGTTGATTATAATGCAGGTCTAGGTGCTACATAAACACTCTGAAAGTATGACGGAGGAGTTTTTGTTGTTTTAACTTTATTAACAATTCAACACCAAGGGATCGTGCTGTTGCTGAGCTAGCAAGCTACAAGACAGAAAAATGTCAAGGAAACACTGCACAATTGTTGGATGTCAGGAAGACAATAAATCACTGCACAATCCTCCCAAGGAAAGTGATATTAGCATTTTAGTTGGAATTTGACCGTCAGTTCGGTTCATTTCAGTGCTGACTGACCGCCTCCGTTTTCATTTACCTGTGAGTTTTACAGATCCACAGTAGTAAGCTACAGTCTGTTACCTGTGTCCTGGTTGTGCATCACTCAGAAAACAGTCAGCCAGACAGTCAGATGTGAGACTTAAAACTGCACTTAGATGGATTTTGTCACTCAAAATCATTTATATTTCTTTTTATGGATGTCAAAACTTAAAATAAAACACAGGAGAAGTGTAAAATGTGGTACCTTTCATATCTTGGAAAGAATAATTTTCCAGAAATTGGATGTATCTATTTACAGCTGCATGTTGTGAATAAGCAGTCTTCTTTGCAACAATGTTCCCTCTAAGCATAAAAATGGAAAGATGCTCCTGTGGTTGTAGCGGGGTCAGTCATTAAATGAGAGGGCAAGGTCATTGAGGAAGAAGGTAAAAGGGAGGTGGGGTAGAAAGATCCATGGCAAGCAGAGGGCCTACAAAGGACTTACTTTCACATCTGACCCCTGACTCCTGGTGGGAGAAGCTCACTGTAGAAGCACACCCCTGAGCTTATCATGATGCAGTAGATACCCAGGATTTTCAGAGAAAAACAGGTTTAGAATTGCTCATCACTACCAAACAAGAAACCCCAGCCTCAGATAACATATGAAATCCTGAATAGAACTATATCAGATACCAGTGATGAATAAATATAAACTAGGCGCTGCTTGGTAGAAGCACATTATTCACTTTGGGGCATTATCTCATACAGTGGACAGCCGGTGCAGAGCATGGATTTGCAGTGTGACTGGGCTGATTGAGAGGACATCCCAGTCACACAGCAATCGAAGAGGGATCCCAGGGAATATCGTCCAAGCAGAATGTGGATTTGAAGCAAGGAGCAGGGAGATATATCTGTGATTTTCCAACTATATCCAATACCCCTGATGAATAAATATGGACCCTGGTGTTCTTATGAGAAAGTGCACTTTTCACTAAAGGGATTTTATTGTGTACAAACCATGACAGAGACTTCATTCTCTTGGCCGATTGGTTAAAGTGGCCATATGTAATGATGAAGTATTATCTGTAGCTACCACCACTTGGGGTTCAGAAGCCTGGATGGAGATCACATTCTACACTGTGAAAATGCAAAGTTACTGTTCATTAGTTACAGTTCAACTAAGCTTAAGGAAAAAGAAGAAATGGAGGAGCTGTGCCATGGAAGGATTTTATTTGGATCAAAGCACAAATATCTGAGAAGAAGAAGAGGTTCTTAGCTGTTCTTGAAATTTTAATCACATCACATGGCTTGATGGAGTTAGTTATTATTATTATTATTATTATTATTATTTATATTTAATTGTTTTGTTGAGTGTTTTTTCTTGGGTCAAGCATAAAGTTTGAAGCTGACTCATTTGGTGTTTTAAAGCACAAAGTGTTTTGTTCCTCCTCCAAAACACCACAACATAAGGCCACAATGATAGTGCGACTCTTCCTGTTGAGGGACTGCATGCCTCATTTAAGTGTTAAACTGTGAACAGCTGGTTTTTCTCTGTGTCATAACACTTTCCTTTTGTGGGTGATACAAAAAACATTGCGTTTGTGCTTGCTGCAAGACTGAAATTTTCACAAGTAAAAGTTCAGATCTGCCAAAAATTAGTATTATTCTTTTTCTTTTTTCTTTTTTTTTTCCAAACAGGGCCATATTAGTGTTCGTTCACTAATATATTAAACCAGCAACAGTCAGGGACACTTTTTGCCCCCATTACTTATTTTAATGAGCATAATCTTTGTCATTTTCCTTCAAAGCATTTCATAAAATAAGCAATAACTGATGCACATCCCTTGGGCTATTTTTCAAATGAAAAGTTTGCCATATATCGAACGGACGATTTTCAGTGGATGGTTAGATGTACAGATAGATGTTTGTGCACTTGCTGTTTCACTGCCACATAGACGCATGTCTTGATTTTAAACAGGTTACTGTCCAGCCAAGAGCCATCTCCTCCCCATTGTGTTAGCAGGAGGGGAAGTCAGCAACTGCCTTGTCTGCTGAAAACATATGGATCACTTGAAAATTGATCTTCCGGGACAAAACGGCCCTCAGCCATCTGTTTGATTAATTCGTCCAAAGGCCAAAAGAAAAAAAAAAAGTCAGGGTTGTGCAAGCATCTTTTCAAATTAGGCCAGCCAGGGGTTGAATGAGCTGCACTGGTATAAAACACAAACAGTAGTAAATGGCCACTGTTTCATCCATTTGTTTTTTGGATGTGGGCTTTGAACAGGCTGCTATGCTTTCTATACTGCCCCCACTTTATGAATTTCTCACTGTATCAGTCAAGTTTAATATTAATCTACCCATTTTTGTCGAGACATTTCACTCTTGAGCAAAATGTTGCACTGACAACCAGATGAACCAGTGAAGTGACATTTCCATCCCTTTGCCAGACATTCGACATTGCAACAGGATACAGAATGTTGCATAATCAACTGTGACCAGCAGAAAGCAATATCTCCAGCCTGATGGCATGATATGTTCCATGCCAGTCCCTTTAAAGGGGACATCAACTGAAGAGATGGTGCGGTAACTCCCTTTTGCAATGCCCAGGGGGTTGATTAGTTGACATTTCCAAAAGGCACATACACACCCACACAAAGTTACTACAAAGCACTTTACAAAATTTAACACAAAACAGTTTGAGAATGAATGAAACCTAAAGTCAAGTACCAAGAACAAAGGAGCAGGAAATACTGAAATATGAGGAACAGAAATATTACATTACAAAGAAACACTGAAAAGCATTCCTTGACAGTTTAAAAAAAAAAAACAAATGGGCCTTTTTTGAAATAAAACCCTGTGTTGTTAATGTCATCCTTTATCACTCTATCATATGTCATCCTGTGACTGCTGCCAGAGCCCCACTGGGAGCCAAACCATCCTCCTGGGAGAGGTGCACCTGCATCTTAACTTTTTCATCTTCATCAATCTTGAATGACAAAGCATCACAATAAAACCCCACCCTGCCTGTCAGAACCGCACATGTATATTTTATCATCAACTTTTTGAACTGCAGGACAGTAAAGGACTTCTTATGCTTTGATTTGCTTGAGTTTGGTTTTCATTCTGGTTTTATAAATGTTGTTTGTGAGATTGTGAGCATCCTCGGTACAATAGATCCTGGTTTAAAGCTTTTGTACACACACTGGTTTTGGGTGCATCCCTACAATATTAGTGAAGTTCACCCAGAGGCAACTCAACCTCAACAACCTGCCCTACTTTCATTAATAAGCATTTGTCACAAAATGACCTAGTGCCACATTCTGTACTGACTCTCGAGACGCTGCTTTCTGGTCTGGACCAGAGAGGTGGCAGGAATCGGGCAAGACAAAATTAAAATGTCTGGTGGGGTGTGGGAAAGAAATAATCAGGATCAGGGGACAGAACCATGGATTGGTTTTAGGTCATCAGTTGCTGGAGGTGCAGATGGATGTCTGCTAGGGCCATGGCTACAGCGAAGGTGAATAGCCAGTGGACCAGTCAACCATAGCTTTCTGGGGGCTCCGGTGCCACCTGCTTGATGATCTCCTCCATGTTGGATATTCCCAGCTGCAGCCACCACCTGCCCACTAAGAGAAGCTGCTATGCATAATAAATACGGCATCCAAACTCAAATTTCTCCACAGGCCTAAAAGGCCCTGGATCTCATTCTTCAGGAGACAATGTAGCTGAAAATGAGAGATAATCTCAAGTACATTTGAAAAGAGCCGCAAGTCAACCTACTACAGACATGTAGCAAACTGTTAGGTGTCAGCCACATACAGCTCAGCTGGAGATAGCTTTCCTGGAAATTACTAAATGAAAGGTGGAAGCTTTGGAAATTGTTGCTTTCGAACTAGAAAGAATAGATCTTTCCTGTCTGAATTATCCATTCAGTTACAGGTGGTCTAGGTGGAAAAGGGAAAATAATAGTGACAAAAAAGCTTAGTAATTGCCAAAAGGCATTATTCCAGTCAAGAGCTAATATCTTACTGCTGTGCTCCCTGTAGATTGTGGACTATTGAAGCTATAGTCAGAATAAAAATCTCTTCTTTCACAAAGAATTTCTTATTATGTGAAATTGGTGCACATCAGAGACTTGAATATATTTTACATTATTACCTTTAGTTTGGCATGACTCTGGAGATTAGAGTAAGACTTGGGTGATCACATATGTGCTCTAGGTACTCCTATAGAACTTTTAAAAGAATATTTTTATCCATTTGTCAGCGTGACATCAAACATCAAAACCAGACACTCACTGTTGATGCTTAAGATCACTGACTTTTTTTTTTTTCTGCTATTGGAACCCCAGCTGTGCAGGAATGTCTCTATCTCAGATAAGAAGAATGCTTTACAACAAAATGAACCCATCAGGAATCTAAGGTATACCCACAGCTCATAGCTTTTTTTCTTTTCTTTTTTTTTTCTTTTTTTATAAACCTTCCGTCACGACATCTGAGTGAGAAAATGGCAATTTAGGCTTTCCAGTTTCAGCAGTCCAACATGAAATGTGTTTATCATCAATCCCTCCTTTTCTCTCTGCAGTTCACCATCACATGGTTGGTCCATGCAACTGAACTGTCAAATGCTACATGATATTTGTTGCATAATAAAGTGGGAGTAGAATGGATGCAGACATGCAGTATACAGATGTTGCATCCATTCCTGGCAGTGGCGGCTCAGCTTGTGGCCTGTTTAGCTGTGATAAAGGAGATAAAGATACAGACCAGCGCCGCAAAGACTCACAGTTCTGGCTTGAGCACAAAGATTAACACACAGCCACAACAGACTGTCCAAATGCTGCCCAAAATCCTGACGCACACATCTAAAGATCATTTGACAGTCTCTCCTGCATTGGTATGGAGAAAACAAATTTCAAGTGTCAAGAAATGATTCATTTATTTGCACCACAGTGATGCCACTGAGCTATCTCATCATGCCTGAATACTTCCACTTCTGATGAAATCGCTTTGAGGTCCTGATACTATTTTGAGACGTCGTTTAAAATGTTAATGGTGTTTGAATTTGGTTTTGATGGCAGAATAGAATGAGGTGGACCAAAAGAACCTAGAGGCCCTTTGTTCTCCACCTTGACAGGTTAATGTTTATTTGATGAAGCTGAACTCAAAAAGAGAAAAAAAAAGAGGCTCTGAAGCTGAGCTGGACATCCAGAATAGGTTAGTTGATCTCCATCAATGTACTATAAAATATAGAGGAGACAAGGCCTACATTCATTTTATTGGTCAATAGGTTCTCTGGCGGTTAACTTTAGATCATGTGCGTCATAATAAACTTAATGTTAATAGTGCATTATTGTTAATAAGACACATGTTTATGGAGTCCACTGCTATATTATTTTAGTATTTTAACTGCAGTCTATGCAGGTCTATACTTTTCATGAATGTGCTGTACTAGAACTGAGTATATGTTTTTTTTCTAGCTAGTTTAAGGGTGTTTTATTTGAAATAATCCAAAAACTTTTACTGTTATTTTGTGTTGTACTCTTCTGATTTGATTCATTGCTATCCCATGAGGACATTAAAAGGTCTGGGTAACTAAACTTTATTCTGCACCTCTGTTCAACCCCTGTGGCAGATGTTTCTTTAACAAGCTCTTCCAAAAACCCAAACTATATTTTTTATGCCTGGGGACAGAAAAAAAAGACTGGTAAGACTACAATGAAACAACCCCCCACCAAAAAAAAAAAAAAAAGGTGCGGTTTCTTTTTTTTAAGAAAAAAGCTGAAAGTTATTTGGAACTTTCTGATGCAATCCTCAAAAAAATGAACATGATGAGCTTCACAAAAGTAGGAATTTCAGTACAGGGGCACTGCGTTGGATTACAATATCATGCATTGTTTTCCTGCTGTTCTGTGGACCACCTGCAGAGATTCAAGCCATCAATCTTTTCTCTTTTACAGTAGGTGTCACCACATCTTTTCAAGCGGTTGCTTTGTCTTGTGAAAATCGTTCATGTGTTGTATCGATGTGGGAAAACACTACCTGGCTATTTCGTTGTCATTCTGTCATTCAATTGGAAAAACATGTTTCAACTGAAAGAACGACCTGCTGTCATCTCTGTCACTCACATTCAGAGTCTGTGGCCACAAGGAACCTCTGAGATTCCTATTGTTTTTTTCCAAAGGAAAGGATGCACTGTAGCACGTCCCCTATAATGCTGAGAGACCTCTGCAAAGTGCTCACAGTGCAGATTTTATGTATATTCTCAACAAAAAACAACCCTCGTTTCTCCTCTACATTGGCTGAGGGCTGCTATCTCAACGACACAGGCTTATTTTGCATTGCACTGACACTTGGAAGTCAGACATTCACAGATGGTAGCTTGTATTTACAGACTCTGTGCATTACAGTGGTCCAACTTGGAAAAACCAGGAGAAAAACATGGATGCCCTTGAGTTTTCCCCCTCAAAGACTGTTTTTGTTTTCCTTGCTAGTTTAAGGGTGTTGTATTTGAAAAGAAAATAATCAAAATATATATATATATATATATATTGCATGAGAATACACTTCTGATTTGATTGATTGTTCTTTGTTGTCCCACATGGACACTAAAAGGTGTGTGTAACTTTTTGAACAAGCAACTTATTTTTTTCTGCACCTCTGTTCAACCCCTGTGGCAGATGTTTCTTTAATGAGCACTTCTAAAAACCCAAACTATATATTCTTATACATAAGGACAGAGAAAGAGGCACATGAATGAGGCTACAATGAAAAAAAAGGACACTTGTCTGTCAAACATTCACAGATGGTAGGTCGTATTTACAGCCTCTGTGCATTAGAGTGGTCCAAGTTGGAAAAAGCCAGGAGAAAAACACTGATGCCCTTGAGTGCCACCCCACCCCCACCCAATAATACACTGTTTCCAATAGCTGTGAATATTTATGCAGTTATTTCTCCCAGCCAAAACTAAATCCCCAAAGGAATAGTCCTCATAAACATTTACATTATCCACAGCTACTCCAGTTTTCACTGTGCTGATATTGTCTCTTATTCATTCTGTATATCGAAGGGATAATTTAAGGAACAATTCAGTTACAATTCAAATATTGACACTGCCTAATTGTCACCCCTCTGACTTCTTCTGGGGACCAGAGAAAAGAGTACCCTAACACAAATACAGCCTCTGCAATGGGCTCTTAATTAACTGTTAAGTAGAACAGATTAGGAACAAAATGGTCTTGTAGATTTTGTTTCAGGCAAAAATAAAAATTACGAAGTAATTGCCTAATAAATCAACTACGAATAACAGATTACATTCAGTTCATTGTCACACAGAATGTTACCATGCACAGAGCTTTTCTTACACTTATTAGAATAACAGCAGCAAGAAAAATAACAGTATTGTCAATATAATAGTTTGCTCTTTACATGTTTTATCCTAAGGGTTTTTTCAGACAAAAGTTTAAGTGATGACTCCCCAACATGTTACCGGTTTTAGCATTGACAGTGCAACCTGTGAAAACCTTACAATAAAAGTAGTCATTCTGAAATTTCAAAATGCCCAATGCTCTTGAAACAAAAGTCTTGAAGGTAAAATAAAAGAACTGCTGGCACAAAAACAAATCCTGAAATTAAAGCTTTCCAGTGACAGTGATGGCTAGCTGCTTATCAACTTCCATTTTAAATGTCAGTCTTTAAGCACATGCATTTCTCAAATATGGTTTCTGCTATACATAACATACAACTACATAACATTATGTTAGTGCATGTACATTATTTTGTAGAGGAGCTGTACAGTTTCCTTCTTGGAAGCCTGACTTGATAGTCTTTTCCAAGCATTTTCTTTCTCAGGAGGAATTTTGAAATTCTGATATTCTGATAACATATTCATTGTTTTGAACACATTTACAAGTCCGATGTCCTTGCAATAATTACAGGTGGTGGAAATACAGTAAAAAAGCGGGCCGTGTGGGATTGGCGATGTTACTCGCAGCCAAGCACGATAGGTGAAATTTACTCACAATCCTTTGATTATGCATATCAGAATATGTTAAGTGTACAACAACACTTTGAGGTCATTTTAGATGCATGTACAGGGTTAACAGGCTTTTTTTATTTATTTGCTGCTGTACACATCAAAAGCCCAGATGGTAGTAGAGAGTGGTACTGTAGCTCAGTGTTTAGAGGCAGCACTGATAATGTGTTGGCTTCTACCCCCTGCAGGAATGATTGATTTACATGGCAAGCAGTGCATTCAGAGCATGTCTCTCCCCATAGCCAGATTTATGACTTTGCAAATATGCGTAGAGGTCAAACAAACAAACAAGCAAACAAACAAACAAAAAAAACACAACACCAGATTTAAACAGCAGAGATACTGAGATGCAGACATTTGTTTGGAGGTGCATACACATCTTTACAAACATAAAACCATTAGAGATTTAATTAGATGTTTTTTTTTTTCTTTAGGATTTCTTTTCGCCCAACCTGGCTCTCCTTCCAAGAGTCCTCAAATATAAAAAAACATGACTTTAAAAGATTCAAACAGACATAGACAGACATCACCAGAGATATGAGTATAGCATATACGTCACATAACTTCCTCCACCACATGCCACTCTGCCATTAATAATACTCAGTGCATTACCTTTTAGTTAATTTTCAATTATACAGTTGTAAATCCCATGATGTCACATCCTATGAGTGTGTTTCTCCTAAAATGCTATTTCTTTGTGTCTGCATCAGGCAACAACCCATACTGGCAGCTTTAAAACGCATCCACGGGTGATTTGTTTAAAACTTCTAACCTGTATTCCCAGAAGTCATGTAATTTGATATCAGCAAACTGCACACACTGCGCTCAGGTTTACTCCTGTGATCACTTTTATAGCAAAGCGAGAAGAGATGAAAAAGAGTCGTACCCAATAAAAAACTTTTCATTTGAGCAAAAAGGGCAAATTGACTGGGTCTCATTTAGTGTAGATTGGATGCTTTTAGACCCAGTGAAGCTAATAAGAAAATAGCACATAGCAAAACTGTGGATTAAGCACCTAAAGCATCGAACCATTACATATTTTTACTGGTTTATTATTATTTTTACTTAAAAAAAATGCCATGCACAGCTTTAAGTAAAACATTGTAGTCAATTTGATTTATCACAGTATGAAGTACATCTCAAAATATGCTGATCAAACCACTTAAGAATAACAGTAGAGTGATTTATGCACAGTATAAGCTAGCCATCTTTGCACATTGCTAAATTAATTATTCTCTCTTGATTCAACAATAAAGAGAAAATTGAAACCAGCACCAAAACAGTGCGGGATGATTCATCACCCAAATGTCCATTTTTTCAGTGCTGGGAGAAGTGCATTAGCTCTGGTGCTGCAGGAAAAAATCCCTTTCAAATTTATTAAAACATCAAGCTGCTGAAATTGTATGGCTAAGTGCAGTGCTTGCACTGATGTGACAGTTAATTCATATGGTTTATACAGTACATTCAATGTCGGGGCGCATTATGAGTTGGATGTTTAATAGTGGGAAGCCTGTGTTCTGCTCTCAGCTATTGATATGTACAAGTAAAGTGGAGGTCAACTCAACCTGCTGACTTTATGTTTAGGGACCAAATTAAATGAACTACACAGATCATTTTGAGTTCATGGTTTCTGATATGTATTCTCAGTGCTCTCACACCCATCACACGCACAAAAAATCTGCGTGTGATGGCCCATTTCTAAGAAGTTTGTGATGTATTTATTCTGTTCCTTCCTCTTTTTATCCCTTCTTTTATTATCCATTGTCATTATTGTGTTTTTTGAAGAATTCTCATCTTTTGTTTCCTTTAAAACAGTTCTTGACACATCTGTTTGAAGTGCTTTGGGGATGGATTTGACCTAATTTGACTTGACTGCTGGATACGTAGCTCTGCAGGCTGCATTTATTTCTCAAAATTAGAATGAAACAGTTCAATGGAGGATATTAGTGCGTGGGGATAAACTACATTGTGAAATTACATTCCATCATTTACCTAAATGTCTGGTTCTCTTCATTACCATGCTAAAGTCAACACATTCTGATGGCAAAGGTGAAACGCTGGTACCAAATCAAGTTATTTTTTACTTTCATCACTGAACATGGTTCAGTAGGTATTACATGACACCAAATCATCCTCGTCAGGTGGGCCCATTGTGTGTAACTGTGAACAATTCGCGACAATTCAATAACATCTTTTTCATCACTAATAAGTCATAAGCAACCAGCTCATCTAACAGGCCCATCTAATTATCTTCTCTAAAAACGAACCTGCTGTGCAGAAAAAAAAAGGTGAATATGGATTCTGCAGCTCTAAAAATGTCACCCTGCTCTAAAATGAAAGCTTATTCGTCTCTTGACACTTTAATGCTCGTCTCAAACAAGTCTGTCATAAACCTGCTCTGTGAAATAAAATGAGAAGCAACTGAAATCACAATGTAAACACCAAAGAATTATACGAAGGATGCAAGTTTCACCTCTGCTCATATCGCTCAGAGGAAGAGACATAACAGTCGGAAGTATTAAACTCTCAATGCATTTCATCAAAACATGATAAGTTCATTATTACATTGTTCCTATTTTGAGATTTTCCATTTCACCACTGGCCATTGTAACAACACACACAGACTCTAAATATTATGACATTACGTATACTTGTGTGCATATTTTTTACATGCATGAAGTTTAGCAAACATGGCATTTTTACAAAGAATGCTCTGAATTCTTCATAAACAAAATGTTTGAACATGGTTTCATTTTAGAGATGGATCACACAGTGATTTCAGAATATGTGTTCTAAAACCAGACCCTGCACCTCGTTCACACAGGCCTGTAATTCCAGTAGTTTGGTGAAATGATGGTCATTATCAGTTGGAGGATTTAGTGGAATTTACCACACTGCAGAGCATGGTGGAAAAGTGACTTGGAGCCCATTGTGCATGGAAAAGAAGGGATAATATTGAATAAGATACTTATATGTTATCCATGTTGAAACTAACTAGTGGACAATCTCAGGGAGCATCTTCAATTACACTATATAATGCTGGCAGGTAATACAGTGAAACCGACATTCAAAAAAAAAAAAAAAAACTCTTGAGATGAGTGAAGAGAAGCTCATCACAGTCGCCAGGTTTCGGAAACCAAATGCTGCCTGCTAACTGATGTGTGCTCTGAGAAAAAGACTGCCAGCTTTCAATTCTGGATTCTCTCAAAATAAAATGAAAGCAAACACGGCAACATGTAAATGGGTAAAATGTAATATTCATCATGGTTGAAAGTAATTATGAAATTGTAATTCAATCAGCTGGTTCCCTCAGAGGGGATTGTTTTGATGATAGATGTGTATATTCTGTGCACAGAATTTTAGCAGTTCATTTACAAAGTCATAAAAAAAAGATGTCTAGTTGTTATATTATATTATAATACTATTATTCCAAGTATTGAGTTTTCATTGTTTTGCATTTTAGTGAGTGTCACTTCTTGTGGACACCACATTTTGTGAACAGACTTCTAAATATAATATTTGACTGGGAGGCAGCCACAGCAGCTGTCAGTCAGTTTCCTGCAGTCTCTCCAGGCCGGCTTAGAGTGGCGTTTCCATGCCATTTTCAATTATAGTCATCCTCATCAAATCTGGTCTGCCGCATTCTTCGTACTCAATATCATGGTGCCTGGAAGTGCTTGTGTGTGAAAAACATATCACCCCTACTAAGCTGTGCCAGTTTTTAAAAAAATAGTCCGTACATGTGTATTTCTTTTCTGTGAAATGGGTGACAAGAACAGAAAAAAGGGGGAGGAGAGACAGTAAATCACTGCCTGTTTAGTGTGGAAAAACAATTACTGATCAGTCAGGTAGTGCATAGCATCTCATAAGCAACAGAGAAATGTATCCTTGAAATTAAACACGATCGATAATATGCCAAAATATTTGAAATATTCTTACACGCTTTAAATTTCATTCTCATACTCAAAAGCTGAAAGTCTTGATTATGACAAACCACATTAGTATAGGCTCACACGTCTTTTGCACATTTGCACATTTTGTAATTTCTACTGTCACATAAAATATATATCATAGAGTGAGCAGCAAATAGAATCCAGTCAGTGTAAATAAAAAACAGCTCTTACTCTTGCAGACATGACAAGCCAAACATGTTAAGAGAAAAGTTCAATTACATTGTTAGCAAGCGAATGGATTTTGTCCACTGCTGCGTGTGATGTATGCAGTTTTCTGTGATGGCACTGCAAACTGCATGTCACTTAAGCTGCTATTGCAATTTGTTTGTTGTGTTATCCTGCCAACATAAGCAGAGCAGTATGGTTCATATCAAAAAAGATAAAAGAGGCAAAGTAGTCAAAAAGCCAATAAATGCTCAATACTCTACTGTAGATAATTAAACGAGGAAAAATTTTCGCCGGGAAAAAAACAAAAAAACATTAGAAGTCTTAAGTCTTAAGTGTCAAGTCTTCTCACAGTAGTGGTGCAGTTTAAGTATGTGTCAGTTCCCAAAAGCCGTAGTTTTTGTTTTTCCCTAGAAATACTGACTGGATGCCGTACGTGGCAATTTTATTTTTGAATTTAGTGTCAGGTCTGGGAGAAAACACTCATTATGAACTTAAAACTGCCATGGCCATTTAATCTCTTAATCTAAGTAAGCTGGCTTCCACCCTCAGACACAGTGTGTTCACACAAAACAGAACAGTCCACCTTCCAGATGATAATTCTGTGAGAAAAAACAGTGGCAATGTGCTGATTTGTTAGACACAAGCACATTTGACAGGTAAGCTCATGATTCAAGAGTGGGTGATTCTAAATCTGGGTCCATATGGACCCAGTAGCCCACTGGTTTAAATTGCAGCCATCTAATCAGGGACTGAGTTACACCTGGGGTGCAAGGTGGATGTAGTTATGTGTAATGAGCTACCTGGTAGGACAGAAAATTAGCTAAAAGCACTGCTCATGGTGTGATTGTTTACACGCCATTTATTGTGACTCTTATTGGATAATACCCAGATATGATTTTTTTCATAAACATTCCATTTATACAAACCACAACCAACAGTGCTTCATATGTGGGATTTAGCTGCAACTGTACAATTTTTATTTATTTTTTGGTGTCCAATCACCATCTGACTGACTTGACACATTTGTGCACTTTACATTTAGCCCATTCAGAAGCCAGAATCCCTTATTTTAAGGTGTTCCCAGTTAATGGTGCTCTCAGCTCTGCTAAGCCAAGACCCTAAAACAACAGACACAAAACATGCACAAGGCAAAGGCTGCTTAAAGACAGCAAATACAAGCAAACTGAAGTTTGAGCTAAAAAATGTTGGGTTTGGATGAAACCAAATAGTTTCCACAACTACAGTTTGTCAATCTTGCACCAAAAAGAGTCACTTGTGAATTACATTTTCACTTCTGATGATGTTTGGGATGGAATAATAATAATAATAACTGATAAAAAATACTTAGCAGTTACTCTAAAGTCTATAGTTGTTCCATTGATACATTTACATACACGCTATATTTAGCTTTTGAGGTGTAGGGGGGTCATGACAACCACTCAGCACTTGACCACAGCAAGCATCAATCCAAGGAGGAAAAAGGAACAGAGCCAAAACTGCAGTTATGTGGTGTTTGCACAGTGAGTAGTGTGAAAATCTGAATTAGCTGCTCTGTGGAACTACTATTATCAACGTTTGCTGGTTGAAGGCAGACAACCGGTGTTGGAGCTGAAAAGTGTGATGGTCTTTGAACATGGTGAAGGGCAGGGGGTGGCCAAATTCAACATCACATAATGGAATGGTAAAAATTCTCACTGCTGTCACATCAGACTAGTTGCTGGGGAAGGTTACTTTTAACCTATGCTCCTATATTTTTAAAGTATACCAAAAAGTTTGGGACATTTAGAAACTTTTACTGTATATGCAGCCAACCATTTATCATCAGCACTCACATGGCTTGAAGAGGTGCAGTAAGGCTGAACGAAAAAGCAAAAATTGTGCGGTGTGAATACATATAACACTGCTGGAAATACACAAGTAGATGAGAGAGACATTTTATTTTATCTACAAAACAAAGTGAAATGTCAGCTTGGGATGTGGAAATCAGCAACATCAGTGGGGGCTGAGGGATCTTAGTGAGCAGAAACAAAGTGCAGTGCAACTTTTTGGCATATGGGCTGCAGTCAGACATGTGCAAGAAGTGCCAAGGCAGCGAGCGTGTACGAGAGCTTGGATCAGCAGCAGACAAGTCAAATAACCTGTACAGGTTTTTAGTACTGGCTGTATTTTATTACATACAGGAGCAGAAAGTAGAAGGTGTGGAGAAAGCTCTCCGAAAAGACCTGGATCCAGATGTAGAAATGATGGGTTCTATTTGGCATTTACCACACAAACTGTACTCATAAAAGAATGTACAATGAGAATGTGTGCACCTCACACATACAGTGGAAATAGTTTATCATGTGAATGATAAGTTGTGTCCTTTAATTTAATTTGTCTTTTTACACTGGAGTTCTTTTTTTTTGTGAAGCAATTTGTAAGATCTGTTTTGATATGAGCACTCAGATAAATCATTCATTGCATTTCTGATGTTCCGTGGTAATTGAGATATCACTCCTGATGATGGTTTACAGGTACGTGTGATGAATTTTTAACTCTGTGGGTGCTTTAAATAGATACAACTGTGTGTATGCCAGCTGTAACTTGCGTGATAGAGTCGGTCAGCTATTAATGGTGGGATGGTGGTGAGCTCTCACACAGAGTCAGTGCGTGTTGTTTCATATCCACAGTAAATGGCTCTAATTTTAACAGCTGTTTTTGTAGTAAATCTGAAAAATATACACAATATTCCAGCAGTCACATGCAGTCAAATAAAAGTGACACGCTAATGTAAATTATGATAATAGCTATACTCATGCGAAGAGATTTTTAAAATTCCATTTGGTTTGGCAGGTGGATCAACAATCCCATCAAATACCCCTCACAAATGTTGCAGCCATTTTGGCTAATGGAAAGTAAAAACGTGGGCGTTTCTTGAAGAGCGGCTGGGAGCAGGTGCAGTTCACGAGCCACCAGTTGCCCATTCCTGAAGTAACACAAGGGTCACAGGTGGAGCAGGAAATGTCCACGAGCTCACACCTTGCTATCATTAGAAGCAGATGAGCCTCTGTGGGCCGATATCAAGCAGACAGCCGAGACAGAGCTCTGACCGTTCTCTGTGGTGACTAATGGTTCAGACAGTGCTCACTATATCTCCTGGGCAGAAGTGGGTCACCTAATCCAAAAGACCTCGGGGTGTGCAAGCTGGAGCCGCTGTGTGTTATTCACACTAATCTGTATGTCGTCAAAATACAGTAAGTCCCATATCTGTTGTAATCAGTAAATTCATGTGTTTTCACAGGCGCTATAGGGATGACTACACTGGTTTGTCAGTCCACCACTGGTCGCACACCACCGATCCTTCAATTTGGTTTGCTTTACAATGAGCATTACAGTCTCACAGAGCTGCTACCATGGCTGTAGACTGTTACTTCAAGTTTTTTCAGTGATGTCTTATTCTTGGAATGTTTGCAGTGAGGTCAAGTAGAAGGATTTTCTGCAGAGAGTACAAGGGTGCACATCCTCTGCTGTGTAAGACTTCAAGAGATAACTGCAAGGACAAGCAACATCCTATAAACATCTTTCTAGGTCATGCAGGTAAAGAAGAAAAGATCATTTTATGACCTTTTGAAACACATGTGATGTTCAGAACATGACACTTCAAGGCTTTCCAGAATGGATTTAGTTTGACTCTCTAGTGTATTATATAAATTTGGTGATAACAGTGGGAAAAGGCAAAATGGAAATGTATTTATTCGAATATGAAATTCAATTAACTACGAAGCCTAAAGTTCACGTTCTCCATGCCTAGCTTTTCCTTTTACATCCAGCCGTAATCTTAAAGCTGAGAAAAACATTTCCTCTTTGCAAAGGGGCACATTCCTTCAGGCATTCACACACATAAAGCCATAATGTTCATGGAAGATACAATCCCGGCATGATTGAGGCATAGGTAAGGAGAAGAGGATTTAGAAAACCTCAATTAGGTGCGGGTGTAGTGTGGAATGATTCTGTGGGGAGAATTGCATTCGGAGTGGGGGGGCTAATGCATTTTACAATGGGTCACAAATGGAGGAGGGGAGAGCAAAGACGTAGAAAAAGAAGTAGGCTCTGATGCCACTGATTGGCCTCAATCATTGCGGGTGATTGGGAGACAGGATGATGGAGGGCTTGCAGGAGAGACTCCTGCTCCTTCCTCACTCATTGTTCCTCCACCTCATATTGATTCATTTATTTGTGTCAGGGACACATTCAGAGTACTGAGTATGGCAAGTGGATGTATCGAAGCAGGCAACATTTTGCAGTATTAATGCAGTGTAGTATAAATGTAGTGTCCTATCAATACCAAAGAGAAGCAATAAAGCCAAACTGACAAGAGAGGGAGAATTTACCGAGCATGGCAACCTCAATAACCGCCTAAAAGTGTGTCGCATTTTAGTCATTATGTTTGAACTGTTTGGTAATAATTGGCAAATTTTGTAGAGCAAGGTGGTCGCATGCCTAATGGAACACAATCAGTACACAGAATGTTACAGAGGCAGAGCAGACAGTGACCTTGATAATGTCCAGGGAGAGGGCGGCGGCAAGCAGAATACACAACGCACCCAGTCACTCTACATCTAATGAATGAGTGCATTGCTCAGCTTTATCTTCTTAATTAATGATTGAGACATGACTCGTCAGTTCTGCGGGGTGTTAACTGCAGCAACTCACATGCGACTGTAATTTGGAAACAAAAAGCAATTATCAGGTGAGAGGCTGCGAAGTGTAGAACTAACTATTTTCCCACTGAAGTGTAAATTTGTGACGTTATTATTATTTATTTATTTTTTTGTTAGGACTAAATTTGCATCTTTGTATTTAGTTCATTAAAGGTTCACGTATCCCAATTACAAGAGAAGCCGTGCTTGTAAATGAAAGACGCACAGACTCACAAGGATCTTATTTATTAACAACTTTTAATGCAGAGTTAGGTTTGAGCAGGGAGTCAGAACAAATCCAGTTCCTGTTATTGTTTACTGATGAGGAAATCCTGCCATTAATTAGCTTCTCTATGGCTGTCAAACAAGCCAATACGACTTGAGCTGAAAGTGTGAGTTTAAATAAGTTGTTAAAAGTCTTGTGAGGATGAACCATACGTGTTATCAAAGATACATATGGCTGAGAATTCTGTGTCATGAAGCACAAAATGTGACAGCTGAAGTGCCTCTTGATAGAAAAATGCACCTTTCTTCTGCCTGACACTGGAGCAGCAGGTACACTAGACTCTAGGTGTTTAAGATTTTTAAGTGAAAGTAACACAGGAAATGAAAGCAGTTACATCACCGTCATTTATTTAAATGTCCTTAATTTTAGAGCACTGAGGCATCAAAATAAATTAGAGAAATAGACACACTGAAAAACATAGAATAATGTAAAGAGTTAGCTACACTGACTGAGGGAGTCAAATACGTTCTTTTATCTTCATATAGCTGCTGAAGTGAAAATGTCTTCTATGAGTAAGTGAGTTGCTGCTGTTGTTCAAACAAAACATTTAAAATGTATAAACATGTTTCTTGCAGATTTATTATCTTGGGTACACAATGAAGACACCTGGAACTTTGTTGTAGTCATTTTGTTTGCAGTCAGTGTGAACCATGGTCAGACTCCAGTGAGAGGTAACTGGTAACATGGCAGGAAGTTCTGCTGTGGTGGTTAACTTCAGTTTAATATACTTTACAGCTTCAGTCTTGACTTAGATTTTTCTGAACCTTTGGTAGCAAACCAGAAACAAGTTTTTCTTTGGCTGAAGTGTCTATGGAGACAATGAAAGGTGAATCAGTATACACTAGTGCCACTTTCTTACAGCATCATACCCTCTCCTGAACCTCATGCAGACTTAAAGACTGAAAATAGAGAGGAATATAGTCTTTGTTAATGTCCCTACACATAGTGCTGCCAGCAACTGAGACTAAAAATTAAGTTGCCTTGCAGTGCAACGTGGGGTACCTGAAAAAGTTTAAACTTCATTCAAATGTCCTCTGACGTACAGGGCCAGCATCCTTTTTAACAGTTGCTTGATTCCAATGGGAAACAGGAGCACACTGAGAAGTTGTTTTCTACTTCACTTTACTCTAAGAAGAAGGTTAGCTCAAAAGCAGGAAAATCTGAACACAGCAGCCTCCAGCTTCCAAACAGCCTACCAGAATTTGAATATAAAAAACTATAGAAAAATACTGAGAAATGAACTTTAGTCAATGTCAGTGAATATCTACACAATTGGATCAGAATATGCAAGCTATGTGCTCAACATGTCTGAATGTCACAGACCTCAGAAGCCACTTTAAAATCTGCATGTGTTACAGTTGCAGTCTAGTGGGGCTGAGAACCAGGCAACCCTCCTGCACACTGTAGAGAAAAGGAAAGAATCATTTGCAGCCCGAAGTTGTATCATATGCCTCTGTTTCCACTGTTTACACAGACAAAACGGCTGAAGTGGCTGTTGGTAATTGCAGGCTTTGTTCTGATGACATTTCCAAAACCTTTGTGAAAATTAATTTGGCCCCAAGTTGATCATTTCCCAGATGGATTGAATGACTGTTTCATCATCCTAAACCCTGCGTCATAAGCCAGTGCCTCATCAGAGAGAGAGAGAGGGCTTTGCATCTTGTGTCGCAAGGTAATGTTCAGTTCTAAAATAGGTACCACATTATGCAAATGGAGAAAGGACATCATCCATGTAAGACTTTTTTTTTTTTTTTTCTAAAACAACCTCGGGGGTTGTTTTACAAGTGCTGCAAAGCGATAACATGTGCCTGTGTTGCTGTGCCGGAGTGTGTATCCCTGCTGTGCATTATCCATTCTGCTGCTGGATTAATGGGGCAATTGATCAACGGCAGACTTGTGTATCCAAGAGAACAGCTGATCACTCACCTACATCAGAGCCCGACACAGGAGCACCAATCAGCATTGCAACAGCCAGAATGATTACAGACGCATGGCTGGGTAGAGCAGCAGAGGAGCCGTCGCTGACTCCCTCCTCCTCTGACAGACTGACATTGATAGGGGAAGGACCTGCAGCTGGTAGCACAGGAGAAGCTGAGGATAGGTTCAACAAGGCAGAAACCTAACAGGAATGAAAACGCAGGTGTAAAGCTCAATCACGACGCCAAGGGCATGCTCGGAGGGAGACAATTGCTCCTCAGCAATGTCAATATAATGATGTACACTTGAAGAGGCATCACAGTTGATGGTATAGATTGAAATAAAGGTAGAACAGTTTGCATCAATGGCTTCTGCTGGTATGGAGCGTGGATACAGGCCGACCGTTTCCACTTATTGGTATTCCATAGGCACACATGTCCAACTGTCTTTTAAACTGCAGACTGCAATCGGCTCAGTCACCTGTCTCTCATGTTAAACAGCAGAAAACACATTAAAGTGAAGAAAATGTGACTTGGATCACGCAATTGCTTTGTTTCACTACAAATAACATCTAAAAGAAGTTTCAGATAGCCCCCCTCCCATCAATATGGCAAGGACTACAGATATGTGAAAGCTATAGGACAAATGTAAAGGGTTTGAAAGAAAGAAGTAAACATTACGTCTTTTCAAACATATCAGATCAAATTCCACACTTTTTTTAAGCACATTAACTGTAAAGCTTGTGATTTCAATATCATATGGACAGTTGACACTAAAATGTAATATTTAGTAACACAGAAGCACTAAAAACAGTCGCCATCCTTGTTCCTAAGCAGCCATTGCTATGGTGTCCACAACTGCACTTCCCGGTGATCACTTGTCCATCACCCATAAAATATTGGGCTCTCACAGCTGAATATTGCTCTAAGATGGACGACAGAGAGCTGGAAACCTCACAATGTTCTGCCATAATGCAGTGTTGAGTTTGTTGAAACATTCAATCAATGCAGGAAATGATCGCTTGAACCAGTTTATTTTATTCTACTGTCTATTATAGCTTTCACACCAAGCACAATGGCGGCAGTAAAGCTATGATAATGTAGTGTAATGTAACTAACGCTGAAATGGAAGAAGAGTGAGGCTTCAAGTTTCAAACCACACAGCCTTTAGTCTGGGTTGGGCAGTAGTGGAAATGCATCTTTGGGTTCATGTTGATGACGTTTTATTTGGACTAAATGCTGTTAAACAAAAGGAAATTTGGTTCAACGACCTTCAAATTCAAAGGACTATTTTATGAAAGGCTTAACTGATGGTTTTCAGGATTGTAGACCCAGACAGAGGACATGATGTTTGAAGAGGTTTTAATGGAAATTTACTCAGGGTTGTCGAAGGACCAATATTCTCAGATGTGGTGTCTGCCAAGCTAACTGAAGACCTCACCAGAAAGTGGCACAGCTAAATTCCTTTTTGTGTTATTTACAAATGTAGGCAGTGTCAGAAGTTGGTCAGTGAATTAACAAAACCTGCCAACTTAAAGTTGCACCAATCAATATATATATATATATATATATATATATATATATATTGTTGTACCTTTCAAGCAAG
>JBBMJY010000013.1:2610167-2621623 GCA_037833715.1 Toxotes lorentzi
TATATATATATATATATATATATATATATTGTTGTACCTTTCAAGCATGCACAAGAGTGCAGGGTACATTAACATGATATGTCAGTATCGAGTGGAGGTAAATGGATATGCTTTAATATCCTCCCACAGTTATTACGTAGCAGATTGCTTAAAGCTGATAACTGGATTCAAGAACTGTTTTTTTTATTGTGATCATTATGTTGATTCTACTTTGTTAAAAATAGATCTATGATATAATGACATTAGCATAAATGAAAAATAACCAGCAACATAACTGAACTGCAACAGCAAGTGTCTCCAAAGTACGCATGCAGCAGGGATCAGGAGTAATATCTGCAGGCTGACAAGCTAACTGGCTAAAAAGCACTACTCCAGTGAGCCCTGAAGTGGTCTCTTCGGCATTCTCCGGCATAGGGGATGCAGTTTTTCGTGTACGGGAAATGTCAGGGGCAAAGAGTTTGTACGAGAACTGGTATCAGCAACAGCTGGGTGTATACAGGTTTGATGTACTGAATGGTTCCAGCAGTGAGAGCACACAGCTGCAGTAAACCCTGAGGGAAAAACTTGATCCAGTCAGTTGCCACCTGCACTGCTTAAAACACACCAAACTTTGTCACACAGTACTCTGGTGAGTTTGCAATAAAATTTAACGCAGCAATGCTTCATTTGTATGGGTGACAGTTTGTAGGTGGGAGAAGATGAAAGATTTTGTCAGTGTTGGACTCAGTGTGGGCATACTGACAGCAAAATAAAAAAAACACAGACAATCTGCAAAAAAGGGATTGCTTCTGACCCTGCTTTAAGTTGTAAAGCTGATAAGAAATAGCTGAGGAATGTCACTTTAAATAAATCAAGAACATGTCCAGATTATCTAGATTTCTAAAGATTTCTTTCAAACTCTTCTAGGGATTTAGAAAGAATAAAATCAAAAACACTCATGAAAGGTCTGTGAAACTGTGCTGGAACAAACTGATTTAGGGGGAGAATGAATCGATGAAGGAGGAGGGCTAGGATGCTGAAAACCAGTTGCCGTAAAGAATTCCAGGCATCGATTACCTGGTTAAAGAGGGACCGTTAGCTACAGTCAGAGTATAAACTGATTATACAGACACATATACCGACTCTATATGTGTACATGTGTGTAGCAAAAGGAGAACAGAAAGAGACAGAAACTGTTTACTGAGCTGCTAAGTGAACTGAAGACTGGCTCCTTATAATGTACTTATACTATCTGTTACGCTCCTGTGTTGTGCTGTTTCTTATATAGACCCCCCCCCCCGCAACCTCCCCGATTACATCCCATCCCAGCCTCGGCAGATACCCTCTGCACTGTTCACTGCACCGACCCAGCCTTTCAGTGGACTGTGCCATTTGATCCATGCAGAAGATGATTCACGCTCTGCAATCTGGGGAGTAAGAGCGGCAGAGGAACCCCCCCCCACATCCATTATTCAGCATTTGCGCCTTTCTCCTCCCTTTTTCTTCCCTCCCATCTCCTTCCTTCCTCTGCTTTTGCTGCTGCTACTCACTACCGTGTGCACTCCAGCACAGCATCAACAACCTGAGGTATCAGCCGTCTGTAAGCCAACCATCTGGAACTCTATGTCAGCTGCACAGGTAAGGTGAGAACAAAACAAAGTGCTACTTTGCCTTCATGAGATTCAGAGTTTGTGATGTGTGAAATTTATGCCGGCTGCATGCATCTTTTAAAGTCTTGGTGGCTGATTTGCGTCCTAACTTACTGCATAATTTACTTTTTTTTTTTTTTTTGCAATTAGATGATTTTTGGAGGAAGCTTGTTAAAACTGTTGCCATAGTGTCTTAGTATCAGCCAAAAAAATTAAAGAGTCTGTGATAGTCTTAACACATCAGGAAGTACATTAGAAATTGTTGGAGCGTTGGTCTTTGGCATGCAATAAAGTTTAATGTCCCCATGTGAGTCACTAATCCCCCCCATCCCCACCACACATGTACACACACCTACACCATCACACACACACACACACACACCTACACGCACCTACACACACACACACACACACACACAACATTCATCCATTGTGCGGACTGCTCTACCTTTAAAGAGAAACAGTGAAGCTTATCATTTCACTTCAATCACTAGACTCTTGGTGGAGCTCAAAGGAATCTGGACTGTGTTGCTCTGCCAAACAGAAACACAGTACACAGTACATGATGAAACGTCTGTAGTTTATGTTTTATGGTACATGGACACATCCTGTTGGGACTGAGGCTTTATAGTGCGGTTTGATTTTTGAGATATATGTCTTGGCTGCATTGTATATAAACTTGTGATCAGATATCAGTGTGTTACGCACATCTGCACACATCTGACATTTGTCTTGTCTAAACTTCATGTCAGGGAGAATGAATCTTTTCAAGCATAAAGTGGCTGAGCCTTTATTTTGAAGGAAATTTCTGTGCACATTTCTCTCCCTCTCACTCATGTACGCACATAGCAATATGTGGCCAGAGACTGATATGAAACCCCTGCCTGAGGGAAGTGAATTGATTTGATATGCTGTGGCATACCTTTAAGTTGATTTTGTGTTGACTTTCTGTTTTATAATGCAGCAGGGGCAGAATAGGCTGCTGGAGAGAGCAAAAAGAAAAAGGAAGAGAGAAAAAGAATATGTAACATCTCAGTGAGACTGGCTGTTGATGTGCTGCTACATGAGAAAGTGTTGAGGTGCACTGAAGCTGAAGTCTGACGCACGATTGTCAACACAGCTGGATTTCAAAGAGGGTGGTTCAGAGTAGGATACTGCTGAGATTTGGCAATTGAGTGAGACAGGAAAAAATATAACTCAAACAGTGATGTTTACTGGATAAAACAGCCCACGAGAAGGCAGATTTAACGACTCTTATTGTAATTGATTGGATTCTTTCTCATTTTGGTTTTACACGATTAAATGTTTTCATATCCTTGTTTTATGTAACATTTGTGCCTTCCCACATTTACTGTGCCTTACACTGAAACACATTTTCTGTCGGTGAACTGCATTGTTGAAGGCTGAGGTTCTCATGCTTGTCGATAGATGATATGAATGTGACACAAGCAGCGCAGTGGGAAAAATGTTGCCTTGGTTCATGAGCTATTAGACGAAGAGGTGATTGATGTAAACATGAGAACACTCATTAACACCAACAGATTTTATCACACATCATCATACACTGCCTTTGATTCTTTTTCATTGGACAAAAATATGTATTTGTTTTCATTCTGGCAATATTTTTGATGATAAATTGTCACAGCTAAGTGACTAATTTGTCTTTAAGGAGGTGTTACTGCACTGTGCGTCCAAGAGATCACCTGTCAATCAACTTGTGTGGGAGGATGTCTTTTTTTGCGTCTATTTCCTGTTGTTTTTCTGGGGTCAGTGCCAAGTTAATGTTGCATCTTGAAGATGCTGAGGCTGAATTTCAATTTGCACCACAGAAACATAATTTCCTGTGATATTTTAGCAGCAGTAAAATAATGAAACCTGGATGTAGTTACGCATTACACATATTTTTAGCTGTTGCACCCTTTCCTCTCATGCTAGTGAGCTTCAGATTGATGTGTGGTTAACTGTGAGCAACAATGGGAAAAACAAAGAAGAGACAGAACAATAAACCAAAATGTTGTTGTTACTGTAAGGTAAGACAGTCGATTGAATCCCTGTCTTTTGCCCACCGACTATTTTGTTTCAGGTTCTCTAGACCTCCACAAGTGGGAGGGCTGACTACACAAGATTGTGCTCTTGGTAACTACCCAGTTCTTCTTTTGATTAGCAGCAAACCACTAGCAGTTTCACTCCTTGAATGAAACCAATCCTAAGCTATAAAACAAGGATAGCAAATAAAAAGAATATATCTTCCTGCCAAGTAAAATAACAGTAACTGAATCTGAGACAGTCTGACAATTGTGTTCAAACACTTCTGTTATATATATATTCTGTTTACATTTCTCTGGTCCCTGATGTCCTGCACTCCCCTGGA
The DNA here is from genome assembly GCA_037833715.1 of Toxotes lorentzi. Taxonomy (NCBI): domain Eukaryota; kingdom Metazoa; phylum Chordata; class Actinopteri; family Toxotidae; genus Toxotes; species Toxotes lorentzi. The sequence goes on from JBBMJY010000013.1 coordinate 2,614,167, forward strand.
TCTGGATCTGAATCATCTGAACTCACAGAGAGAATACTTACTTTCTCAGTAGTAAAAGTAGAAGAACTGTGATGTTACCCGGCTACAAAGAGTCGAAGGGCTGCTTGTCTGTGCGCATATAAGTGGTTGTAGGTTTGAGGTGTTCATGTGAGTTTTTTAACGCTTTTAAATACTTTTGGTACAACATTAATGTGTGCATTGGCTTCTCTGTGATCCTCTGATCACTCACAACACATTTATAGAAGCATGGCTCCATGTTGATTCTATCGTAGTCAAACAGAGCTTCCTTTAGACAGGACATAGTAGTTGATGTGCCATCTCTGAACAACTTTTACAGCTCATTTCTTTTAGCCACAACCACACATTTTGTTTTAGCTGTCCAAACCAGACCCTGAGGACAGAGATGGAACTTATGTGTCACGTGGATCTTTAAAGGAAAGCAAATGTCCTTTTTTGTCACAGAGGTATGAGTGATAGTGGTAGAATGTACAGAACATACATGCTTTTCTATCAAAAGATTTGCTTAAGCAGACATTGACGAATTATGAAATCTTGGCTTTGCATAATTGTATCCATGCACCAAGAGGTCCAGGAAATTTCATTACGTGAATGAAATCATAAAAACACAGAGGCTGAGGCGTAATTCATTAATATTAAACATAATGCAGCTCCAGTTTGAATGGCGCTATTAGCAACGGATGGTCTGCATCTGGGTTTCAGAGTTAACAGGATTTCATTGTTGCACTTTCCAAATAGCTGTTGATTAAAAGTGCCTCCAGCAGATGTGTGATTACCCAGCTGCTACCTGATAGTGGAATACAACAAGAATAATAGTGGCACAGGTGCATGGTGGTCAAATTATTTTGATTCTTTTTTTTTTCTTTCATTTGCTCATGTCACAAGTCTGCTTGATAGCAACGTTTCAATGAGACCAAAATGAGACATTCATAGTCTGAAAACACAACTGACGTGAAAAAAAAGTAAACTTCAAGATTGTGGGATAATTTTGTCTTCTGGTATTGTTGCATCAGTAGTATAAAGATAAAATGATCTTTCATTAACAGAATTGTTATATTTGGGCAGCAGAGAAGGCCACATAAATGTTTATCTTGTCTACACAATCGTAAGACTCTTTCTCCTCTCTCGCTCTATAGTCTGTGCACAATAGATTTCCTTAAGATTTTCCTAACATGTCAAACTGCATTGAGAAGAAACTCAAACTTCTAATTTGAACATCTTCTTGACTTTACTAGATGATTTCTATTGGTCCTTTTCAAACACAGTTTTAGAATTACACTCCAAGCCATCAGTGAAATGATTCTCAAAATGCCTTTTCACTTTCCGCCACCTGGTGTGGATTCACCTGAAACTGTTAAGGTCAAACAGATCATTGACTTCTATTGAAAGAGTGTGGCAACTTGTGGATAAGAATGGATACTTCACTTCACTTTCACCTGTTTTGTAGAAAACTAGTCATGGTGGTTCTTTCCATTCCTTGAATAATTTTCTAAAATTGATTTAGAAAATTCCATTTTTTTTCTCACTAAATACAGAAAGGCACAGTCCTGTTTGATCAAAGATGTTTAATTTGATGTTCCAGACTAGATCACATATTAGCCTCTTAGCTTGACCTGTTTTTAGGTTATATATAACAAAAAACTGAGAGAGAAAATAATGACTTTCATATTAGGAGAGAGAAAGCACATGTAATGAAGGATGTGAGTTAATGTATTATGACTTGAATAATGCAAAGAGTAAAGATAAAAAGAAGTGTGCAGCTGTGCATTGTTTTCCACCTTTGAGGTTTTGCTCACATTCAGAGCAGATTTAAAAAAAAAAAAAAAAAAAAAGTCTCCCTGAGGAGCATCATGCTGCCAAATCCTCCAAGCGTGTCTTGGGAGGTGCCCTTTAAAAGATTACTTTGATGGCATTTCCTCATCATTAGTCAGCTGGAAGTAAAAAGACAGAAAAGCAGTATGAGGTTCCAGGCAAACCCAAGATGCTGCCTTTACTTTGTAAACACCCTCACCAGCTGAGCCTCAGAGACTCATACGTCTGTTTGCCTCTTTCTTTGAGGTTCTAATCATCTGCTTAGCAATGAACACACAGTATTTTATTCATGTTTCAAACCAAAATCTACATGTTTAAAATTTTTAGTGGTGACTTCTGGGCAACTTTTCTTTGGGTTTTGATTAGATTCCCTTCACTTATTATTCTGCTGTGATACATTTCTGGCCAGGCAAATTGACCTTTGATATTTACAGGCTGTAGCCTGTTTGGTCTGATTTCATTGATCCCCATTGATTCATTCCACATGGGGTGTCTCTCGGAGTGTGTTTACTTTGATCAATGGGTCCAATGGGTAAATACAAATGTCTGCTATCTTTCTCCTGTTTCAGCCAGTCCATACTAATCTCCTCATATGGTCTGAAGGTGATAAGATTTTTGCAAAGATACTAATCTCCAAGGTCTAGAGGGTAATTATTCTTCTTTATTCCCTTGTTTTTCTTTCTTTCAAGCCACTTTACTTTTTCTGTCTCAGTCAGCTCATCTTCTTATGAAGATGGGCATCATTAAGAGGATAATTATCCTACAGATCCCAAAAAGAGGTAGTCTGCCACAGGGAGATGTTGGTTCTGTCTGGGAGATGGTCTGCATGAAAATCAGAGTTTAAAGCCACAATAGGCTGTAATGCCTTAATATGGCCAGAGAAGTGGATGGTGTTTCCAAACAACCCTGTGGTGGTGCTGTTTTTCCACCACTGACAAGCTGAGAGATTCTTCAAAACAAATCTCCACAGAGCTCTTGAGGAAAAATAGAAAGCAAAAAGACAGAGTGCCACTGTATATCTATATATACACAGAGACAAGGGAGAGAGAAGCAAATGTTATTGTCTCAAGTGTGTCGACATAATAGGATGCAAATATTTTGATCTCAGCCTGTTTATTTCATTAACATTTCACAAAAATACATTCAAACATTGACAGATTGGGCTCAGCCATAAACACATGCGCCACAAAGTTGTGTTGTATTTTTACAGTATGAAAGTGACTGCTGAAGTCCGCTGTGGGGTTTCCACTGTAACTGTTTTAACATCCTCTTTACTGTCACAGCCTCACGTGATACTTTAAAATAGTCCAGTTCATCAGGGATTTGATTAAAGACTAAACCCGTACACTGTAGTACATACCTTAAAAGGTTTGTCGTGGTGGTTAATGTAAGGTAGCTTTCCTAAAATCATGACGCTTGTATCAAATAAAAACAACAGATGAAAGAAAAAAAAAAGATGAAAGTCAAATCTTGAAAGCTGAGTTAGTTAGCATGTAAAGCCAACATTTAATTGGATGAAAACTCCGGCTTTTTTTTTGACTTTTTTTTTTGTTGAACACCTCAGGATCATCACATGCAGATTAAGGCTAAGATTCCCACATAGGCCCTCAGGGGAAATGTGTGCACACATTGCTCAGAAAAAAATATCTTAGGTAAACCCACTGACTAAATATTACATGCATATAGTGCACTTAGTCTTGAATAAACCAAAAAAGAAGAAGAGGGTGAGCATGTGGTACTTAACCCTGTCTAACCAACATAAAAGCTGTCACGATAGGTCTCCACAGTATAAGGTGATTTCATGTACACCACTGACATCTCAAATGCTGCACTGGTGAGATAAAGTCTCAGTTTAAATTGCCTTCAATTCTAAATTAACTCTGAATCTAATAACTACTTCCATGATTTCTTTTCTCCACATGAGAAAAGTCATTATCCAGTATCAGCACCTTATGTCAGCAGTATCACCAGCAGTAGCAATGCAGCAGTTTGGTATGAGGTCAGGGACTTTTGACAGCATCTGGGCTTGTCAGCTATCATTCTGCTCTTTTAAAGATTAAAAGACCTGCAGGGGCATTTTCAGACCTCGTTCTGGCCCCAAAAAGTGCAGCAAACAACAAACGGCAGCAAATACAGTATGAATGTGACCTCATTTTTTATCATAATCTGCCCTGCACTGAGCCAGCTCCCTAAAGGTGACATGGAATAAATGCTTTTGTGAACATGGAAACTGAACGGCTGTCATGCTGAAGGTGCGACGCAAAAACGGCTCATCTTAACAAGTCACTTTCTTGTCTTGAAAGATTACTCCTCTGAACACAAGTGCTGAGTGTCACGTGTTTCCAAGGCAATTTAACTTGTGTAAAGAGTTCTCGTGGATCAATTGGAGTCTTAAAACGAGTGGAGTGGCCTGCTTTGTTTCGAGATATTGACATGAAACAAATCACTGCATTGTAAAAAATGAAAGTACCTGTTTTTCCACTTAAGAAGAAGAACACAAATTTCTTTCCTTACAGGAGTTTAATGATTTTCCTTTATTTGTTCCTTTGAGTTCCTTTGTTTCAAGACTCTAACATTTATACAGTGAAGACTTTTCTCTGTATAAGTAATCAGATGCTGCTCAAAACCCCAAAATTTGATCCACCAAAAGAATTAGCTAAAATGGTAAAATTTTGAGGAGTTTCGAGGAAAACTCCTAGCTTAGAGTATATCCTCAACCAATCTTAAATTAGAGCATTAAAATAGCTGTCCATGACAGTGTCATAATAGTGTTACTGCAGTGCGAGGAAAGCCTTGACTCTTACATGGCCAATGTATCATTATTTTTTATTGTTGACAACCACAACTCAGGTAATTTCACAGGACTACTGCTACAAATCAGTCCAAATGGCCTTGAGTAGGTGGAGGGGGATGCATATTCACCGCCAGCGTGGAGGTACAGTCTTTAGCCATGACCTATTCTTTTTGCCCAATGGGAAAGAGAAGTGTGCCAGCATGATTAATGGTCATGATTACCTACTCAGAAAATGTGGTTTTCTGGCCCAGCAGCTTCACTTTTATGACTTAAACCTGGGGCAAGATGCTTCATTATGGAAGCAAAGCTGCAGACAGACTGAACAGACAGTATGATGATGAGCAAACATATCACTGATACAGTGTTTACAATCAACTGTTTGGATAGGAAGGTAAAGCCTCCTGTGGATTGTTATGTGAATATCTGTGGTACTGTTTAACATCTATATTGGCCTCAGGAGTTTGGGGACTCAGGACTGATGCTATATTTCAATCTTGCCGTGTGTTCATGGCTGTATATGAGAACAAAACAGAGTAATTCAATTACAGATTGTACTGAGTGAATCAGCCCGAGCAGGAAAGCACTCTGTGGTTAAAACGTTTCTAAAATCTCCTCTAATACCTGATTTGAATCTAGAGTACCTGCTTCATATCACAGACAACCTGCTGACCAAATAATCCAGGAGAGCCTCAAGGTCTTAATTGACAAAACCACAAGATTGATGCTATGCATTTACCGAACGCCTCACTGCGTCTGTATGTTTTCATGTGTGCTTGCAAGCATTAAAGCCTGTGCAAATGAGCTTGTGGGTCTGTTTGTGTTTGCTTTTGCAGCAACTTGTTGTGTTAAAGAGCTCCCAGATGACACTCCCTAATCATTAACCTAAAGTTAATTTCTGTCACAAACACCACAGCGGCCCTCATTACGACTCAGCATTACTCCACCTCAACCAAATGACTCTCCATCTTGCCACTGAGCATCAAAGGTTAGCCCTCTAAAAGGTTACAGCTCCCTGTGACATTTCCCCTGATGACTAACAGTGTTTGGCCCTTTGTTTCTGATAAATATCAACTAGCTTGTGGTTGCCACTTGGAATTACTAACTCATTAAGGCGTAATAAGAGAATTTGTCCTGGACTAAACTGAACTGTTAATAAGGAAAACAGACCCGTGATTCATTGGAGACGTAAATGGGCATGCTTTTTGACAGGGGAATGGAGCCATCTATGGTTTTTGTCAAGCTCTGCCAAAGATGAGGGGATTTCACCATGAACAACAGTTCATACCAAAGTTTATGGTGAACTGCAACTGACATAAATATTAAAGTCACATTAATTTGAGCAGACAACAGAAGCATCAAGAAAAGAGGAAATATATCAAATGCTAAATGCTCTAATAATCTTCCATTTGCTTTTTGGCACGGGAGCAACTTTTCTTATGGTACTCACACCATCATCCATCACTGAGCAGCTGAAAATATGAGAGTGGCTGAGGTTGTTCCAACAGTATGGGCAGAGAATTTTGAAAGTGAGAAATCTCAGTTCCTGGCTCGGTAGCAGCTGACTCACTGGTAATGATCAACAACCCTATCAAACTCTGCAGATATATCATGGTCATATTTGTTCTACAGGACCTTAAAATCTTACTTATTGCACCTTTAACATCTATAAATATGAGAGTAGCAGCCATTACATCTGTCAGTTGAAGCTTATGCACATAAAATGCAGCTGCAAATTCATCTAGACAAACAGAAATCCTATCTCTAAAAGCAGAGCCATGGATGCCAGCTTCAATTACAGACTTGATTGAAATGTTAATAGGAAAAGTACAAATGTATGTGCATTTTGAAATATATCACAACACTACAGAAAATACAGAAAACTAGCAACACACTGTGCATGGCTCCTAGTGTTGTGACTTAACAACATGAAAGTAGAAAGCCTTCCTATTGCAGGATGTAGTCAAATTGCCAATAAAAAGTAGATGAAGTAGAACAGAAGCATGTAGTGTTGTAGCCTCATCACAGACAAACATCTTGATGATACAGTTTCTTTTCATTTTAATCCTCTGTGAAACTATATATGTAATAAAAATGCAGCATAAATACCTTATGAACCTTGCAAACAGCACACTCCTGCTTCAAGATGATGCTTCATTAAAATGTGTTTCGAAAAAAATAACTGACTGACACAGCACACATAAGGTGTCACAGCCGGTACACAGAGGAGTAAAATGTGCCATGTCTCTCGTCTTGCTCCTTTTGGAATGAATGAACCAGTCATTTCTGTGCAGGCTCAGCCATTTCTCTAATGACTGGCAGCTCCTGTGTCGCTGCCAGGAAGCTGACTGCAGCAGCTCAGCTTTGGCTTTACGTGCAGAGGTGCTGCAGTCAGAGCCACTGGGGCAACGGAGTTTGTTGCCACCGTGCATGTGGTGTGTAGCCCCACTGGCCATGTTGCGGTCTCACTTCCTTCCTGTGCCAGAGATTCCTTGTTGCCTGCTTTTTTTCTATTTCTCATTCTTTTGTGCAAAACAAAATTATTCCAATAATGCCACTCAGCAGAATGGCTCAGACAGCGGGATGTTTGTACAAAAGATTTGAGACAAGGGCTTCCTGGCTTATATCCCTACACTGGGGGAAGTGAATCATATGCTCTTGTGCAAGAGATGTGCAAAGTGCTGGGGTGAAGCTGCTCTGTGGCTCCAAACACTGTGTAATGTAGTGTGTAAGACTGTGGTTTTCTTAAGAGCTTAGAAGTACAGTGTGTGTGTGTGTGTGTGTGTGTGTGTGTGTGTGTGTGTGTGTGTGTGTGTGTGTGTGTGTGTGTGTGTGT
>JBBMJY010000013.1:2629033-2643548 GCA_037833715.1 Toxotes lorentzi
CACACACACACACACACACACACACACAAACACACACACACACACACACACACACACACACACACACACACACACACTTAAGTCATATTTTACTGAGCAAACAATGGCACATGTTAGAGTTTCTTCAAGAAATTATCATCTATGTCACTAATTGACGGAACAAATGAATCATATGTTTGATCATCCAATCCCAGCAGACTTTGTGGTTTGGCTCAATAGCAGCAAAGATTAGCAAAATGATTTTTTTGTAATTTTAACAGCTTAACTGATTATCTGTCTGTACATTGGTTCACTTGTACACTAATACCTGACAGCGCATTGTTCTTGCCCCTGTGCAACTTGTTGTCGAGAACTGAAAAGAGAAGCGATATTTTCCAGCTGTTCAGAGACATCACCTTGTGTCACCTTAAACCAGAACGACTGGCGGATTGATTTTCCTCTTGCAAATCAATGCATTCTTATTCATCCAGCCCTGGCAGACGTTGCTCAGTTGTTTTAGGGAACTGTTCACCTCAAAATTGAAATTCTGTCATTATCTACTCAACTTGATGTCAGTTTAATCTCCAGTGAAGTTTGCACGACTACCAAACACACAGAGTTGACAAAAGATAATGAATGACCTGAAAGGCACTCACTCCGGGGCTGGAGGCAGAGCTGGTGTCATCATAGAATGAATCTTAAAGTTTTCTCGATTAATTCCTTGAGATCAAAAGAATTTGAGCTCTGTGCTGGAATTTATGAATGAGGAGTTTCTCTGTGAAGCAGGTTCCTTGTGTTTTATTGTCATATTGTTGCATTGCTTCCAAATTTCCATGTTTTTAGCGTGACCTTGTTTATCTCACTGACCGTTACAGTATGTAAGTGGTGCAGCACTTAGTGCAGTTTCCAGAGATCACTTTCAGTGGCTGACATTTTAAAGCCGTCAGCCACTGACAGCTTTAAACTCTTGCTCTCTGAATGCATGTCACCGGTACACTGCAGCAGACTGCTTATTTTGCTCATGATATTTCACTTATCATATAAAAACACCATGTGGACATTTTAACAAGGTTAAAAACATGATTTTCATTGGAGGGGGTCTTTAGTCAAATAGTGAAGCCAATGGTAAAACATATTTTCATTTGATTTTATGATGATAATATTTAAATGTTTGCACTGTAAGGAATGGTATTTCCTTTGCCCAGATTTGGCAGTTCAGTGACAATCCAGTTCTTCTTTTAGTTACTCCAAAGAAATCATTGTTGCTGCTGGAAACAAAACTGTTCATTTCCTGTGTGCCAGAGGATTTCTTTCTCTGAAAGACTTAGCAGACAGTGGGTGGTTAAATGAAAGCTTTCTGAATGCTTTGATTTACTTCAGCTGTGTTGAACTGTCATTCCTGATGGTACAGTGGCCTGATACAGCACAGTGCAAATGCCTACCTGCATGTGTGAAACCGTGTGCAGAAGCTACGTGAGTAGCACTTTGCCAGTGGCCAGTGACATAATTTTAAGATTTTTCATGCTTTAAATTCTTTTTTTGTATTTTTTTTTTTTTTTTATTGGAGAGGATTGGGCTCATTGTTCCTTGATAAAAGTTTAAAGTTAAGGCTTTGACCATGAAGCTAGCTGTGGTCAAAACTGAACAAAGCCCCCGAGGCAACGTTTCAATTCACTAATGAAGTGAGTTCAGTGAATGACAATGAATACACCTTTTCTCAGTCACTCAATCTCAAATTTATTTATTCGCTCGTCACAGCTAACAAACTATGTAGTACTATTATTACCTATACCATCATGCTTGCACTAAAACAATGCGACCAATGCCATTAAAATAGACCATAGTCAGACAAAAAAGCCCCAGGACCGAAGTTTTACTAAGAAAGAAAGACATGTGAAGTGCAGTTTTCAAAAGGGCACTGCCCCCGAAGACCTACATTTCAAAGTAGCCCCATGGAGTTTGAAAGATGTGGCTGTTTACCAGGCAGGGAAGTTTTCATCAAAGATGCTTGTGAGTTGCACATGGTGGGAGGTGTAGGATCCAGTGTTTTTTGAACATGACCTGTGCTGGTGAATAAGAATCAGGATCTTTGGACCTCTGCTGCTTTGATTTCAGGAAAGTCCCTTTAACTGAAAAAGCGAAATGCTGTCTAATATGTTTAGAATGATGGGCCAGTTTGCCCTGTCTTTAATCTGTTCAGATTATTGTAGTTTTATTTGATCATTTTCCCTTCTCTAAGCCTCCTCATCAGTGTGAAACACCTAAAACTAAAATCTATGGCGCCTTCCTGGAGGCTCGCTTCAGAACTAAAAGAGGATTATTAATTCTAATTTGGTGCTGTTGTGAGCAAGACAGCGCGGCGTGTTGTGTGCTAACCTCGCAGGCTGATCTCTATGGCCTTCTTGCATTGAATGAGAACTGTGCTTGGACTCTGAATTGTGCAACCTTGCTTTTTTAATCTGTTGTTGTGGGAACTATGAAGTTTGATTGTGCTTCACCCCATGGTGGTACACACATTAGTGAATACCCACAGTGAGTTTCAATGCTATTGATTTTCACCTGTGTGCAAACCTCTGCTTCTAATAGGCAATCTCAGTTGCCATATGGACAAGAGCATCATATTAACAGAATGATTTATGTACTTACGACCGCTTTTCACACACTGTTCTCTTTAAACCCTGTTGGTAAAAATGGACACCATTCCTTTACATAAATTAAAGCAGTGTTTAGTGTAGTGATGATTACTGTTATGCTTTGAGTTGCTTCTGCAGACGATTCAACATTTGAACCAAGTGCCAGTTTAATTTTTAAAGCTGCACTCAGTAGGTTCAGATGGAGGGACAACAATCAATAATATAAATTATGCACACGGTGGATGATTGAGGAACTAGAAATCACATGGACTTCTGGGAGAAAAAAAGGCACAAGCAGGGACAAAAACATATTCATCTGCATGAATAATGGTACTGCTTGTTGATTCCTTCCACTTGGGAGCCTCTTAACTTTTGTGATGAGGGAAAATCAGTCAGTCTGCAAGTTTCTGTATTTCCCGTAGGCTAGAGAAATGAGACAAAAAGATATGGAGCAAAGTTTGACCAGAGAATAAAGAAGTCAGTTTGCTCTAAATGTATGAAAAATGTGGGAGATTCATGTATTAATTTACACATTATCCTCTGTGTGAGTGCATAATAACCAGTGTAGTATCTACTGTTAAGTAAGCTCTGTGAAGGTTGATAGCACGTTTGACACAATAAAAAAAAATCTTATACAGCAGCAGTAGTGATATTTTTGGATGTTTTAGTGTATCTTACAGTGTACTCATAAGAATGCTCACAGGAGGCAGGTGGCATCAATGCATGGCCACTGCTTAAAGCTGAGAGTCCCACACTTTTATGGTTTGAGGAAGGCACAAATTGATATTTTAGACAATAGAGTTTCCTGTTTCAACATGACAATTCCACCATGCCCAAAGTCAGAACTATACAGAAATTGTTTCCCCAGTTTTGTGTGGAGGAACTTGACTGTCCTGCACAGACTGTCTACTGATATCAAAGCCATCCAACACCCTCCGGATGAATTGGAATGCCGACTGCGAGCCAGGCCTTACTGTCCAACATCAGTGTTGAATCTCACTAATGGTGTTGTGGCTGAATAGGAGCAAATGCCTGCAGCCATGTTCCCAAATCTTGTGGAAAGCCTCCCCAGAAAAGTCAAAGCTGTTAAAGCAGCAGATTAATGTCCATGGTTTCGGAATGAGATGTTCAATAATCATATATGTGTGTTATAGTCCACATACATGCTGCGTTTTTTTTTTTCCTCCACTATGGTAAACATGCTTTTTTGGGGGGGTGTCCACAGGCTTTCAGCATACACAGTGATAATGATTTCAACCATATTACCAATGTAAAGTTGCCAAGTTGTGTCAAAAAAAATTACATGTCCTTGTGAGGCATCAGCTTTCAGCAGCAGCATTTTGTTTGAAATGAACAGAAGAGAAACAGGGTTGTACCAGACACCTACAAAAACTACATCACATTACAGTTTTATCAGGTTCTGGGTCATTTCACTGAAAGAGATTGTAGGGAACAGCAACTGAGAAACACCTCAGCAATTCTGAGCCAAAGATGTCACCAAAACACAAAACACATTTGACCTGAATAGAAAGCTTCCTCTTTCTAATAGCTCAAACTCAACAAGCTGCCGTATAAACTGCGATAAGTCAAATCCCTGTCAGGAACTTTCCTTCTGGGTCTCACCTTCTGCTGTGATGGATTGTAGTAGCTGAGTTATGATCTGTCAAAGCCAGGAAATTTTGATTTTTCCTGAGCTGCATCAGGTCATGCCCTACTGTCACTATTTGTGTGAAATATTGATGGCAATTATCTCAAATGCTGGTGGCCATCCTGAAATGAGGGGTGTCTGGGTGATTTGGGTGACAACTTGTTACATCACATACTGTAGCCCATATTAAATTGGTTATCTGCAAGGCCTTCTGGTGGCTACAACTTTCCACCTATGCTGTCTTTGCTGTGGGGCTTTTACACTGTGCTCCCCAGAGAATCCATTGTCAATTTAAAAAAAAGCGTGGGAGGTGCTTGTGTTTGAGGTTCTGTAGGCGGCAGCACTGTTTTGATTGTTTCTCCAGACTTAGTAGCTATTCCTTCTCTCATGAGCTGTATAACGGCTCAGTCACTGGTAGCACTAGAGTAGCACTGGAGTTAGGATGACCATGTTAGAAATTGAAAATTATTCCTTAAAAAGGAAATAAAGAATCCCACACACCATCAGTTAGTTGCACAAACTTTATTAACAACATTTCAAAGGTCCTTGGACTAACATTTTGTAGAACTGTTTTTTTTTTTTGCTCAAACACTAAAGACAAAAACATCCAAAATAAAGTGAGGTAATGTGACCAGCAGTGTGTGTGGGAGTTTTTGGTTCCTTCTCATTGAGAGAAATGTGTGAGAAATAATTTGACAGCCTTGCATTCATGAATTCGTTCATGGATTTCTTTTATCTTGTGATTGTGTTTTAGTTGCAGAGCCTTTGTGCCCCGTGTCACTCTAAAAACACCACCTGTCACTACGTTTTGATTGAATTGAGTTTTATAGAATGTTAATTCGTTTTGCATATTGTCCCAAAATGTGACAAACATATTTAAAAAGGGAAGAGCTTTGAATGGGTAAACAAATTCTGCTTCCCTTGACTGTCCAAGTTCATCCAATTCCCTTAACCATGAAAGAATATTTCCCAAACTAAACATGCATGCTCTCACATGTACACAGATGTAGAAAAACACACAGAGACACACATATGGACCAGAGGTCAAAACAAAGTAGTAACGGCAAAGGAAAGATTAGAATGACAAAGGAGAATGGCACTGAGTCTGGAGAGCTGTGGGGAGAAGGACAGCAGAGATGGAGATGCTAAATGATGGCTCTCTTGTGGATAAAATATAACCTCTGTCGCAAGAGAGGGAAGCATTGGAAGGAAGTAACCATAATATTTTAGAGGCAGGGTGGAGAAAAAGAGAACATGGAATTCAGTAAGTAAAATATCCCTAAATCAACATTTTATTTTATTTATGGGGTGCAAGCCAGTGTGTGTACAAAGAGTGTCTGTCTAAAAGGTTGTATATAATCACATTTCCTGTCAGCACATTCCATATTGATATAAATCAGAAAATCATAAACTGTCACTATTTTGTATAAACATTTCAAGATAACTGATAATTTAAATCAGAGTCAACATGGATGGAAGTGAGATTCTATATTCATGCCAGCAGTTATTTTTTGAGATTCACATATTTCTCTAAGTGGGATTCATCATTTCAGGTGGAAGCTGTGAATTTGCAGGTTCAGTAGACAGATACTCCAGGCTGAGAGGATCTGCTCCCTTTCATCATCATAAGCCCCACATTCCAGCTTGTACTTAGGAACATAAATGAATTGGAGCACACACAAAAAGCAAGAATATTTTTGTTACTAACTGGGGATCTCATAACGTTTACATCAAGGCCAAAGTACATGCAAAAGCATACAGTACATTGAAACTCCTTTATATTCAATTAATGGACACCCTCCATCTATTGCTGAAGACAGGTTAAAAGAAGGTCAGGCCTCTATTTTCTGCATGTCCAGTATGAGTAATAAGGTTATTAATCCCCTCATGTGACCCAGGAGTTATGAATGTGCAGTTGCTTGGCTTTCAAATGAGCAGGGGAGTTGGGCAATGAACCTCGCATCTCATGCTACAGACAGAGAAGAGAAGTCCAAAGAGTACATGAGGGTAAAGAAGAAGAGAGAGAAGGCTGCAGTTTGGAGAAACAAAACCAAAGTCAACTGGAAAGCTATCAGAGTATAACTAATTTTGTTTGAATGTAAATGTGCATCAAAATATTAATAAGGAGAAACAATGATTTTAGAGAATATCTAAATCATTGTTAAACAGTACAACATTGCACCTTAGAGAGACTCATGTCCATTGTCCTGGACATGGGTCCTGACAAGTATAAATCGCGACGCTACTCACACTAAAAGCAAATAACTTTGTGTCTAGCCTGTGAGCCAACTTTCCATGAAATTTCACTGAAATCTGTGAATCTGTGAAGACAAACAGGACAGAAAACATAACCTCCATGGCAGAGTGAATGAGACTCTTCAAGCTCTTCAAAGTGTTTTCATCATTTGAGGGTTCCTCTGTTTGATAGCTCTAAAAACTCAGCTGATGCTAATCTGCACTTCCCAAATTCTCCCACTACAGACTTGACACAGTCCTCAGCACCACTGCGACACGATTAACGAGTGACCTAACACATGACCTCCAATAATTGCCTGTATTAGCCGCCCAGGTGTAGACCCTTGACACAACCATGTGGATGTCTTAGATGCGGGGGTAGTCATTCCTCTGGGCAACTACAGACTAGGACCAAAACAGAGCCAGAGTGGAGAAATTAATAATATTGTAATCAAGCGTTAAAACCATGACATTATGCATGCACAGTGGGAGCACATCCCCTATCGCGGATGAGCAGCATGTCAGCTCCTCCCTCAGTGGAGCAGGGTGGTGGGAATGGGAGCCACTGTCTGTCAGGATACAACAACAAGGTCAACTGCCTTTTAGCGGCGCAGCGTTCCTCGAATGCCAGTAAAACAGATCCCTCTGCCCAGGCTGCTGACCTTGTCTTGTTTAATGAAATGTAGTGACCATGCGTAACTTCGCAGCCTGTTAAACAGTCTGTGGACTTGCCTGCATGTGAGCCACACCGACTGTGATTCCTTCCCACCAGTCTGTGATACAAAGCTGTATCATGGAAGGGCCTGCGCCAACGAGTGTGCATGAATAATGTCAGTGAATTACAGGACTGGCTGATTGGAGAGATTTGAAATGTGGCCTTGATAATAGATAGTGAAATATTACCTAAATGTGAGTGATGCTGCTGGGAGGGAGGGGGCGTTGCTGGACGCTTTTCCGTTCTTCTGCTGCAGTAACCAGTCTAATCAGTTATCCTGAATGTGTTAAAGGCTACCAAAACATTGCTGCTTGCACTTGCATAACAACACTGATATGGCTTTCCTCAGATGCCAGGGAAAACTGTGCTGCCACTGATTATGAGCATCCTTTGGCTCTGTAGAGAAAGAAAGGGAATCATACTGACAACAGTCACATGAGATGACTTGATGCAGTTGCAGACTACAGGAAGAAATCCTTGATGGGATAACACAGTCCCAGTTGACAGTTAATCTGCTCCTAATTGGGTCATGATGCAGCTTGGCAGACAGAAGGTCATTCTACATTGTGGTTAGTGCCTTATGTATAATGGTAAACAGTTTTTGGTAATTTTTGTGTGTGATTAAGAGTGATTAATATATGTCCTTTTAATTAAGTCCACTGTCTGCAGAATCATTATGCAGTTATCACATCTTTTAAATTATTCATCTATTCATTGCTGTGTGTCCAGGTCTGATCTGTGGAATAATTTTTAATTGAGGTGATACTCCCACTGGGGTGTGCCAAAATGGCTTAAAAGAATAATTCAACATTTTGAGCAGTGCATTTTTTTTTCTTACTTGACAAGAGTTAGATGCAAACACCCTGTAAAACGCCAGAGAATTCAATACAACACGTTTAGTGAGCTCAAGTGCAGCTGGGTAGTTGTTCTTTATTTTGGACAGAACAACACTAGATGCTTCCTCCTGCATCCACTAAACTGTCCTCATGCTCCAGCTTCATATTTAACTCACAGATAGGAGAGAGGTACTGATCTTCACATTTCCCAAAATGCCAAAATGTTACTTGAAGCTTGTCAGACATTGGGAACTTTCTATTAAGATTGGAAATCACTTTCTTTCAAATGCAAATAAATGAATGCAAATGATTTGATAAAGAAGTAGAATTGTTAATTTCATGCATTATCTATTAAAGAAGTCCTTGAGCTCATGAACCTTCTAGCTAAAGGTAGTCTGATCTTGAGTCAGTCAAGGCTTTGAACCTCTTTCCTTTTTAAAACATGTGCTCTCCACATCCGTTAGCCAACAATCTCGATATATTTCCTGGTGTATTTAAAATCATACTGCCTTTTTCATTTAGCTTTAAGAGCTAAATTGACAGTTTTAGATTTGTGATAATCTGCTTTGACCACCAGAGGCTTCACCTTGGTCAGAGGTCCCTGAGCTCAGGCCCCTTTGGCCGGGTCAGTGATGCATCCCTTAATGTCTGCTGGCATTTTGCAATCCTGTTAGATGTACTTACTTAAACATGCAATGAAACTCATTTTACTCTGCCTCGGGGAGCTGGTGAACAAGCTAAAAGAATTTAATTAATTATGGATTACAAATGGTTTCAATAGAAAAAGCACCACATTATGGTTTTTCAGAGGATACAAGTCTACTGTTTGAAGACTGACAAAGCTGAAAATCTGAAGGAAACACTGAATATTTTTTCTTTCACTTAAATTGCTAGATAAAGATTTGAAGATAAAATATCAGTCATCAAAAGCTTCAGGCCAAAACTTCATCACACAATGAAGCTAAGAATCATTACATAGTCATCTATTGAATGCATCTGTTCCCAGTGCGAAGTGACGAACCGTCGGCTGCGGCGACTGTCACCTTCTGTCTCTGATATGTGACTATTCCCATGAAAGGTGCCTCATCTCGTTGCAACATTAGCCTTGAAAAGGACTAAAAATAGTTTGAATATAATGTAATTTAGCCTACCATGTCAGTCTCCTTGACGGCTGCATCCATCATTGTCAACAAAGGCTGCATCAGTGCAGACCCCAAGGTTTCACCAAAGGATACTGGAATTGTGAATGTCTCACTCAGGTGTCTGAAATCATTGTGAGGAGGAAGAGATGAGCCTAAGTGGAAGTGGCAGGGAACACCATGCCCTGCTTATTTTGAACAAGGAACATCTTTCTGGCTGGGAACAGCAATGATACAGACACATGAGTTATGAAATACCCACAGATAGCAAACTTTAAAGTTTGGATTTGCTGTAGGCATCATGATAAACTTTCAAGTCTTGGTTTAATGTACTGTGGGTGTCAAGGTAAGATGGAATATTCCCATATCATCCACCCAGTGAACAGCCTCATAGAAAAAAAGGTCTGTTTATGTTTTGTTTACTGTTGACATTTAAGCTGGGTAATGGCTAAGCGTCCTGGTATTCAGTGGGATGTTCTTTTATCATATTTCATTAGTGCGGCTCATTAGGATCAGATGAAGACCTGGATCAGATATTTCAGTGGAGATTCCTGGTTGTTGAGTGATGTCTGTGACTTCTCCCCCCACCTCCAACTTCAAGTAAAAAACAAGCTAAAAAAAGACATCACAGGCTTTTATCTGCCTTTCATCATGTGGACGTTGGCAATTTCACAAACCAGTCAATTAGAGCTTATGAAAAGCCATCACACTGTTGCTGTTCCACATCCAGCCATTTAACAGATTGCTGTATGTTTTCATTCACTTGAGTTTTTGACATTATTGCCTTATTAATAGTGATCAAACATGGATATAAGTGTTTTTTTCTGTGAATGCATTTGTCTTGTTTATGCGGAATCCATTTTATTAGGGCTCTCTACTATACTGTAATATTATGATTTGACAAAATAAAACTCACTTCAAAACAAGATTGTTCCTCTACAAATTCCTCATCTGCCTTCATTTTGATGACAGGAGAAAAACAGAACAAGGCATCCAGAAAACCAAAAGAAAAAAAAAGATAATGGCACAAAAAATAGATGGATGAAATGATCAAGTATTTGATTTGCATGGGATTAGTTTCATCAGGGGACATCTGTCCTCCCCAAAAACATGGTAGATTTACAAATTATGAGAATGGAAGCTCCTCATGGGATTATATTAATCAACTCTCATGGTTAATTTGAACAACTACTTTTTTATGTTTTGCAGACTGCCTTTTGATAGACACTGTGTTCTTAATTGATTCATAGCCCAAAACTGAAACAAACATTAAAGGGAGATTATAGCTATGAGCAACAGATACACAGCATTTTCTCCTCCAACCTTGAATTTCACTGTGGTTGTCCTCTCACAGAGCTAATCTGAGTTGTCCCCTTTAAAGAATGTTAATGTGTTCTCTGCTGGTTCGTCAATTCCAGAGACTTTTGTCCTATATTGGTTCCACCTTGAACTGGTTCCTTAGCCCTCTGTGAGACAGGAGGCAGATTAATGCCACTCCTTTGAAATCTCAGTCACATAGCAGCAGCACCAACTCAACCATGAAAATAAATCTCGAGTTTGCCATCTGTCACAATGCTGACTAATGTCCAGGTCCAAAATCTAGCCTTGATTTTTACCCAAACTGAAAGGAGAAAGAAAAGGGAGAGAGACATCAATGAGGGATGATATTATTCATATGCAACTAGCAGTGTTTTTGATTGCCTGGGCCTATGTCAACATATTTGATGAGACAGGTTTCCACCAGTTTTCAAAGAATCTGCATTTGGCTGCTCCTCTGTTCTCAGAAAAAAAGTCAAATGAAGCACTCCATCTATGCCAGTGAGGAAGGAAATTCACCACCATCACATTTAATTAACACTTGAGCAAAGTGTGATTCATAGTCTAAGCTCTATGTATATAGTGAGCTGATGTACGATATTTGTTATATTAGAATCAAAAATGTATTCATGTGAAATCAATAAGCTCTTGGCAAGGCTTGTTTTCTAGGAAAGTGTGGTCCTTGGAAACCAAGGGATATTATTAGATTGCCCATTCCTATATATAGCAATGTATGTGCATTGATGATGCAAATGAATGTGTTCTGACCAGAGCGCTTCATGACTCATGTGATTAGAGTATTTTATTTGTCCTGAGAGATGTACAAAAGACTTCTTTGCTGATTAGAAAGAAAGAGTTAAAAATCTTATACTGTAAATGTTAACTTCTTCTACCAGCTGTCTATTTAATCACCATGATGATATGCAAACTGATGTCACAAATAATCAAGTGCAGCAAAAGCCATCAAAGGAGTATGTAAGAAAGATGCTTTTGCCTCCATATTTTTCAGAAGCTGTAAACGTGTGCAGAATTTTGAAACCGTCTCCTTGTTCTGCTGTTTGTTTTGATTACTCCTAAGATGCATGATGATATTGTACTGCAGAGGGAAAGACAGTCTTTATTTCACTGCTGCGGGTGTACATTACAGACCACTGGAAAGCCAGCTGCTGACAGTTTTATGGATCCATGTGAGGGTTCCCTGCAAACCAAGGCAAACTAAGGCTTATTTGCCCATAGAATGAATGGTTGTGATGCCAAACAAATTAAATGTGCACATTGTTTGTCTGTGGATCCTTGGAGAGATCTGTGTTGCTTTTAGACTAGAAACTAAGAATCTACCGATATTGCTGTGAGTGTGTGAATTTACAGTATGTTCGCACAAACCTAAATACACCTATCAGCCAGAACATGGCTGAATGGAGTATGTACACAGTATATATATTATATATTATATTATATATTATATTATACAGACACACACACACAGAGTATACTGCATATACAGCCACAACATTAAAAGCAGTAACTGGTTTTAATGTTGTGGCTGACGGGTGTATATTTTCCCTGCAAGTAGCAGTGCACTTAATTATTAAAGAGGGAGCATCGATTTCATGAATTAGCAAACAAAAGCAAGACTTTAAAAGTAACAGCATTGTAGTGTTGCATGCTTGTTTAGGGGAGTAACTACAGTCACTGTGTATCACAGCTTATCAAGGTCCTAAATGCACATAACATTACACCAGCTTGGTATCATTTGCCAGTGAGTTTTATCAGTTCTAGAAGAATTAAAAAGGCATTGCAACTGCAAATGTTGCATTACTGAAATTAGAAATCTGTTTCCTTGTTTTGTTGTGTGGAAAGCAATGTAGCAGTACTTGGTTCTTGATGTAGTTCAAGACTATCACAAAGCTATGAGAACAATTCTAGATTCAAATTAACAAAATTGAGCTAGCCATGTTCAAAGACAGACACTGTTCAAAGTAACTCTGCCCACACATTAAGTCCGACTCTTTTTATGTCAGAATTTGCCTGTGACAGTTCATAATTCCGTAATAGTGTCTGGTGTGTTTAAGTACAATTACATGGACAAATCAAAAAGTGTCCCTATTGAAAATGCCCCACAATACATGTTGCAAACTTAATGGCAGCACATGAAGTGTAAACAGCCACATATACTCCCCCAACAACATGTCAGCATAGACTTGAGCCATGGCATTTCTCTTTAGCGAGCATACTATGATGGTCTTAGGAATTAAAAGAGTGATTAAAGCGAGTTTAGTAATTCAAATTTCACACATATGAGTATTTCTGAAGTGATGTCTCAAAGTAGCCTGAGGGACCAGATGGTGAATACCATTTAGGTGGTGGAGAGGGAGAAAAATAAGCTTGCAGCAGTCCTAGTTTACTTTAATTTAATTTTGCATGTCGTCTGAATTGCCTTTAGTTCCGTAGTTGAGTTTGTTAATGGAAATAGAGGACATTTTGGGCCATGTTTGCTTCACATCAAATGTATGAAATTACAATAAAGCGCCATGGCAGTCATTTTTGAGAGTAAAGCTATTGCAATTATATATAATTATAGATGAGAGACCTGAGTGTGAAATCCTTATCGGTCTAATAAAATGGGAAAAGTAATTCTGTGTACAAAGGACAAAAAGAAAGAAAGAACAAAATGTGATTTATCTCTTTATGTATCTATATTTGTATCCATCTATCTCTGTCTCTCTGGGGTTACTGGTTAAATCAAGGATAAACAAACAAACAAATAAATAAAAACACATACTGGAGTTTGCAGGTGTCACAAATTTCCCAAGATTGTAATTATTTCCCACAGAGTTGTCATAGATGCTCAGGTGTTCAAATAGCCTGATGCAGGTGAAAATACATTGGTGTTAAGAAGTATGATTCGGAGGGATCCTGTTACGCACAGGAGAATGGAAGGGTGACAAAGGACAAAGACACTATCAACAGCTAAGAAGCACTAAACCAAATGTACATTGTATGAAA
Source organism: Toxotes lorentzi (assembly GCA_037833715.1). Classification (NCBI taxonomy): domain Eukaryota; kingdom Metazoa; phylum Chordata; class Actinopteri; family Toxotidae; genus Toxotes; species Toxotes lorentzi. The sequence continues at coordinate 2,642,542 of JBBMJY010000013.1, forward strand.
TATTGCTTCTGATTTCTCCCCATAATGCCTCAGGTACGTACAAATTTGAGTATTCAGCACCTGCGAAATCAGCTATATGGCTGTTTGAACTGACATTAACAGATGGCGGCATTACTCACTTATTCCACTTTATTTTTCTATTTACCAGCAAAGACAAAGCAAAGTCACTGTGGCTGTCAAATTAAACTACTTGGAATTGCAAACGAACGCCTGTGGATACCTGCAATTAGTTGTGTATCTGTGCTTCAAGCAATTAGGAAATTTACCTTTCTACTTAATCAAACAAAACAACCATATTAATCTTTTCTGTCATGCAGGATGAGGTTTTTTTTTTTTTTTTTTGTACCATTTTCCACCTGCACTTGTGATGGCTTGCTGAATCGTAGCCTTCCCTCAAGACACCATTCATCTTCTGCTGGTGTGAAGGTTAAGGACCTGCTCACCTGACCACCACATATCTCTAATGCTGTGTAACACCGTGCGACTGTGTGAGAATGCATGTCACGCTTTGGCTGCACATTGCTGGTTCAGCTGGCATAGTGTGAAAACATTTACAGTTTAAGGGTCCACTGGGAGTCTTGCTTTACAGTGCTGGCTTCATTTCCTTATTAGTTTGAGTGGAACAGGAGGACTGTTGTGAGATTCTACCAAAAGAGACTGTTTGTTTTGTCAGTCTGATATTTACGGATGACTGTTCACATTGTGTTGTAGAAGTGACCAGGTTTGTGGGTTTCAACTGTATGTTTTGCTGTTATTGTCACACTAACAATGCAAATGTGCAGATACATTTTCTGTTTTCAAAACCAGTCTGCTGGAAGAAAACAGAAATGAGAAAATGTGCTGTAGCTTCTGTTTATTCTGTTTTCATGACATGATTTTCTAACTCAAAAGTGAGAAAAAGTCATGAAAATCACATCATTCTCCCAGTATCACCTGTCACGCTGGCTCTCTCACATATATATATGTGAGAGAGCCAGTATCACCTGTCACGCTGGCTCTTTCACACA
>JBBMJY010000013.1:2644012-2663950 GCA_037833715.1 Toxotes lorentzi
ACATACACGCAAACAAACACACACACAGACACATATATATATATATAGATATAGATATATATATATATATAGATATTTTTTTTTTTTTTTAGCTTCATGACCTGACTTCATGACAGATTTTCAGATTTCAGTCAGCTATAACTAATGCAACCTAATACAAAATTGATAAATATTCTATTGTTTTTTATATTTTGGTCACTTCACTTGGATCAGTGAGGAAAATGAAGATTGAAATAAAGATTACCATTTCAGAGGTAAACTCAGGTAGAAGAACCTGTACAGGTAAATAATGAACAGGGGGCAACTACCGATCAAGGAAGAGAAATAAGGATCTGCGGTGGTGTAGTAGGGGGAAGACAGCAGAAGAGTAGAAAGACACAGAGCTGTCCCACATGAATGGGCCACAACTGTTTGAGTACAGTACACACACAGTAATATTATCTATTTATGAATCCCCCTTTGTAGGACTAGACGATTTCCTTGTGGTGGTGGTAGAAGAGCATTTTTTACACCTCAACAAAATTAAGAGATCTGCAACAAGCAAAATGTAAAACCTTGAACTGCTGAAATCTGCATCTGAATAGCACTCAGTTTGATACACAACAGCATTCAGTTAGCTAAGGACAAAAATACGGACTATTACAGTAAATATTCAGTCAATGAAAAAATAGGACAAGACTGAAATATGGATATGAGGAACATTTCCAGGGTCCACTGCCATACTGACACAACATGTACATATTTTGACCTTTTCCAAAGGAGATTTTCATTTTGAGGGCACTCACTTTCTATATGAGACAATGAATTTGTTTTCATGCATAAATGAAATCTTTTGGGCTGCACCATATAAGCTGTTATGACAAATGCACTTAGAGCTTTGAGAATGTTAACACTGTTTCAAGAAATGAGCCAAAGAAACTGAGAACTTTAATAAATATGGTGTCGAGTACCAGGAATTACAGCGGGGAAAAAAAATCCAACTTTTAGTAAATGAGCACCACGCTTCAAATGAGCTATCTATAGTCGCTTAGCAACAACAAGAGCCACATTTAGCAGTGCAATTAATGGGAATTAATGTGGTGAAAGGGTGAAGGGTGGACAGAGGGGTAGGGTTGGTGTTAGAGGGTTATACAGTACAGACATGATGTGGCATGAAATGACATGCGAGAAGCAAAAATGCATTGTGTTAACAAGCAAAATGACTTAAGGTAATTGGCATGTTATTCATACATCATTTGGTGACAGACAGACAGACAGACAGACAGACAGACAGACAGACAGACAGACAGACAGACAGACAGAGTTTGTCATTTGCTGTGTGTTCTGTAATACCCTCTTCATAATCATGCCTTTCATTCAGGGCCACATTACCATGGCACATACCCTACAGGCTGTCTGATTTCTCAAAGGGCCTTTGCATATTGAATCAAATCAGTGAAACAGAGCCAGCACAACTTAATGGGGAATGTTGCTCTCTCCCGACAGGAAGAAAGGCCCTGTCATCATTTTAGCACATCACAGGGTCTTCTGTATGACCACAAAATTCATTCAATCACTCAATCCGAATTGACTAAATATGCAGACAAATGCTGTTGCTGATTTGCATATAAAAGCAGATGAAATTGATTATAAAATGGTATTCACAGCAGTCAGTGACTGTTTTGAGAGAAGTGTTTGAGTTCACCGTGCCCTTCTGATTCTTTGTGTTTTTAGATGTTGTCGCCGCACTGATGTGCAATTAATTACAAGGAGAAGTGAATCTGAAGGCCTTACTGGGACAAACACAGGCTCTGTTCTACTTTCTCAAACTATTGTAGTATTAGCTATCTGAATAACAGACTATCATACTTCCCAAACATCAGGGGAATAATTTATCCTAGGATACTTTTAGACATCAAAGGTTTGTGTTATTTAGTGTGTTTCACCCACTTCCCCTGAACCTGTTAGTGGTTTCCTACATTTTCCATAATGACCTGTGCCTGGATTTATAGCATCCACTTGGACTGGCACAGTGTATTCAGCTATTGGTTAGATGTTTGGAAGAGTGTGAAATGCAACACACCTTTTCACTGCATTCTGTTCTATTGATGCATCTGACAGTGGTAAAAATGTCACCTCTGTCGCTTTTGACTTATTTCTCTCTTTGTGTCTGACATAGTGCTGAGTGCAATATGGTGAGTCTTCAGCACAAAGAGGTGCTTGCAGTTTGTCATCAACATTGCCCATAGCTGTTTTTCAAGTGTCTCCCGGAGATTTTTTTTCTTCACATGACAACAAAAGACGTAAATCGACTGGAGTGAAGATAGAATTTTATTCATTCAGACATTTAAGAGCTCTCCTGGCATGTTTGCAATTACAGTAACCAGAAATTTGTGAATCCCCTTGATCATGTAGTCTGAGATGGAGATGTAGAGACATTCAGCAAAGCCCAGTTACAAGGACTAAATGTAAAATCTAAGAAATGGAACAATTAACTGCCTTTGATGGTGATAACTCTGACTTGCAGACACAGTCGATACTGAAGCAGACAGCAACTGTGTCCATAATTGTTTAGCTGTAACAAAATTAATCAAGCAATTAATCAAGTAAGTGAATTATTTGTGGGTAGAATAAAAGAATTAAATTTAACAGGGAGGAGGGCTGATCATTTTATTGAACTCTCCACTGAAAATCATTACAATTAAGTTATTTAAGGTAGAATTGAGTTATAAAATTATAATTATCTCATCTAATGACAACACCTTATCACTAGTTAAAGATTTAGAGTTTAAGCATAAATGAATGGCTTTCGAGATGAATGCTGCCTTGACTCTCACAAAACACGTTTTATCATCCCACTCACTTTGCTTGCAGTATATATACAGTCCAACCAATGCTCGAGCAGGCAAGAGAGAGAAAACTCTAGACTCCCATACATGGACTAAAATAACAGTTTCATCATGTTTACACAGTAGAATTTCATGTGCTTTTTATATTTAGCCTATGCATTCATTGGTGGACTTTGCAGCAGCTGACACAGTAACAGCAAAAACATGCATTTACTACACATGGTCACATTTTCTTTTGTCCAGTTACTATGTTACATGCTAAGTTTCATAGTTGCTCATTGTCACTGCCTTTCATGGTCGCATGGTGGCAAGTGAAACATTGTCCTTTAATCAGCCACTAGGTTTTTTTTTTTTTTTTTTCTTTGGCTGGCCCTTTTTTGCTCTCCAGTCCCAGTGGGTAATATCAAATATGTGTTTGTGTGTGGGGGAGTCAAAATGACATATCATGGCCAAATCTGCAAATGTGGATTCATTGTTGTCTATAAAAAGACTGGATTCTGTAAAACCTCTCTTTTTTTTTGTTTCTTTTTATTCCTCGTGATATGTGCGGTCAAAGTCAGATGCCTGTCTGAACCTAGCTTTTCTTGGGGAGACATGTTTTCTGTCTGAAGTGGCTTCTGCCTCTTTCTGAATTCAGATTCTTCAGAGAGGGAATTAAGAAGTTCTCTCTCTCTCTCTCTGCGTCCTCTCTTTCACACTCTGGCTCTAGTTTATCTTCCCCCTCTCCACTGCTCCCCGCTGTGTTCTTAAACATTGGCATCTGTGTCTCCGCGGCAGGGTCGGTGGATCAGCTCAGGCCACTGCGGTGGCGGTCACAGCAAAGCTGCGTGCTCCATGTCAATAAGACCTCAGCTCAGCTTTGTGGCCCCAGGCTGTCAGAGCGCAGGTCTCATCAGACCACACTGGGACCACAGAAAACCTCGGCAGCTCATGCAAATGCGTTCTGGTTTGGATTCCCTCAGCAGCTGTGTGGTTTCTGTGCAGAAACAGAGATTATAATGATTCTGAATGCTCACTGCACCAGGTCGGCCCCGCAGATTTAAATCGTTACCTGCTTACAAAGTGACAACAAATGGTGGTCACTCAGATGATTTAAGAGGCGGGAGATCATTGTTTTGAGACAACAGTCGAAGAAACATAGGACCTGTTTGCCTTCCAGACCTGTTTATGGTGCAGACACAGCTCAGAATAGAGCAAATCGATGCAGCACTACTCACGGACTCCCATTACTCTAACAGGAGAATGATGATGCGGATCATCTCCTGTGCCACACAAACCCAATGAAGGTTCCGCCTGTAGGCCACATCAGTTACTCAGTTTCTCATTTTTCGCTCAGGATCTCTCCAAACTGCTACGGATACTGAGTAATCCAACCTCCCAACTGTGATGGAAACCATGGCCAGTGCTGATTTGGAAACATTAGTTAGTTTCTTCTTGAGCTGTGTTGAGCTTGTTCATTGTGCATGATCATTTACAGGAGACACTGAACAGAACTCAATAGTCTAAACTGTACTTTTAAGTTTTCATAAACCATCTTGTTTGCAGTCTCTCTTTAGTGTGAGAGAAAAAATCAAAACAAAACAAAATTACTAATTATTTTTTTCCCCTAAAAGAAAAAAGCTAATTGAGAAGTACGGCAATACAAGAGAGACAGTAACAAAATGAACATTAGTGAGATTGGAGACCACAGCCAGAATCTGAGCAGAAAACCAAGAGGAGACCTCTTGATTTAACAAATTGTAAACACAGCAGCTGGTGGCTTCTGTGTTGTGGCATGAGATGGCATCTATCAGTAGGAGATGAATTAATAGAACAATCCCACAGAACAACTGCTCTAATTTAGAGCTATCCTACTGAGTTCATGGCATGCATCTCTGCAGAACAAACAATTCCTCACTCTCTCACACACACACACACACACACACACACACACACACACACACACACAAGTGAACACAAATGTTCAGAGTGCTAGGACTGTCGTAGGTCCTGGGGCTAAGAAGCTTTCTGATTTACTTTGGTAATCCCAGCTGTAAGTCCCCTTATGACTGTCAGTGTGCACTGCTGATGCTAAATAAGAGAACAGAGCGGTAAAAATGTAATTACTCTAAATCTTTATTTCGTTTGGAGGCAATTAGCAATGTAACATTACAACCTTGGGAAGATTTGTTTTTATGCCACCAACCCTAAATGAAGTAATATTTACTGTACATTTCAGGGCTTTGCAGTGCCTGCTAACCATAACCAATTACACCTGATTAGCAATTTTGTGCGTGCAATACAAAAGCCACTGGTACGGCTACAGAGCAGTCTAATTACTGAATGACTTTTGAAAATGTGTCATGTTGCTTTTTGCCCTCAGATGTGTTTGGTTATTTTATATTTTTAAATGAAAAACAAAACAATGTGATTTAAAAATAGGGAGAAAAAAAAAGTTTTTTATGGATGGTAAATCATGATAATGTATACAAGTCCTCTGTTTTCAAACAATGTGGATGCTAGGAGGTTAATAGCTATTTGGAAGGAGGAACACACTGTATCTTATAAAGGGTTCCCCTCCCCTGAAAGGGACAATCAATGATTCTGAGATTGGGTTGAACATAATGCACTTCAGCTATGTGCTGCACAGCAGGGAGAGAAAAAATGACTTTCATTAAATTACACTGAAGTTTATACATCAGTGATGATAAGCTCTCTGAGGGGCCAGTCATCTCAGCAGGCATAAGATTGAAGTGCCCCATCTCCCACAATATGAGAAACAGAATGAAATATTCTATTCATTTTCTGCAAATGCATATGTAAAAGTAAATTAGATCAGAGGATAAAGAAAAGGCGAAGTGACAGGCGAGTGCAGGACTTTCGCATGTTGTGCATCATGAGCAATGGGCACATGTGTGGTACACAAGGATATGAACACCATACAGGTGCTTGAACAGTCTGCTCATCGCTACACAGTGGAGCTTAATAATGAGTGTTATTACAAAGACCAGATGTTCAGCTCGTAATCCATCCTCTAATTTGATTAGCATATTGTCAATACAAAGTCAGGCTCTTTAGGGAGGCTAGATCGAGTTGCATCAAGCACTAATTTAGTTGTCTGGTAACCAACGCAGCTTGTAGCAGCGGGGGCACTGGGTCACATGCGCCTGCCAGCTTGTTCACCCTTTTACAGCAAATTTCAAGCATATGTCATAGAGCGGTGCTCTTGCTGTCCAAATATTATGAGAGAGGTGTCATTACCTCTGTATTCAGCACGCAAACCCATGCTGAGAATGAACAGCGGTCACCCCGGATGCTTGCGAAGTGACTGTTGATCAATTAAAGTGTGTGGCTTTTGCTGAGAGGAAGAAATGCCACAATTACAGCCCAAGTGCTTTGAGATGCTGCTCCCATAGTTAATTTTTAACCAATTAAATCAAATTGACTTTTCTCCGGTGTGATTGTCAGTTACACAGCTTGTATTGGATCTTCATCAAGAGTAATTGCACTTCAAAGAGGGTAAAAGAGTGAAGGATCCACCATGACAGCTCAGGACATGGGTTGTAGGCATGTATCCAAAATTCAGTAGTGGGGAACAAAATTAAAAAAAGAAAAAAAAAAAAAACAGCATGGATGCAAGATGAGGCTAAAAATCTGGTTTCACACTCGCTCACGTTCATCATCAGAGAAAGAAAGAAGCATATCTGACAGGCTCTAAGTGTTTAAAGCAATCTTAACAAGCCAGCCTTCGGAAAAATTACAAAATGTTAAAACACTTGGCTACCATACGGACATAGTGAATTAGAGGCATCTCAATTACATTCCCAAGCTCTGCAAAATAGGAGATGGATGGCTGTATCCAAAAGCTTTATGACGCAGTTTTGCAGTTTGAAGGGATGACAACGGGGTCCTTTCTGTGTCAGGAAAACCCACTGTTTCCTATTCCAGTTTGTTGCTCCCATTGTAGCTTCGCATAAACCACGTCTGACTGGAGAAGGCTGAGTGGAATTGATAGAGCCAAGGGTATTTATCGGTTGAGATTCATGACCTGCCATCTGCGGATCACTTTTCAGGGTGAAGGTGTTGTCACTTGGGCCGGACTGAGCTCCTTTAATTTATACTGCATCAGCACGCTGTGTTGCACAAGAGAAATGTTACCAATATTCCTGATGTGCTGTAAATCCTGAAGGCTCCTAAGTATGTGGTCCCAGTCCTTCAGGGTCATAAAAGGACAGCAAAATTCCAAACTAAACTTTTGCAACTGAAGACGTAAACAAGTAGACCGAATCTATGAGACAACTACATATTGATAATATTATATAAATATATTTATGGGTTGAGGGTAATTGTAGTAACAATACAAATTACCAATTACACAAATGAGCCAGTCATCCTTCAGTTACATAGTGGGGCAGATGTGAATATGAAGGAAAAAAATGGTTGTTGAAGAAAACTGGAAAGGTTGGTGAAGTCATTACACAAAGTGTGACACTTTGTGTCTTATCAATGTCCTTTTCATTTATTTATCATTTTCTGTGTCAGCTGTGCTCACATTTGGAATATACCTATTTAAGAGGAGATTTGTTTACCTGGCAGCATATTTGATAATGTGCAGCAGTTCACATGAAAGGTAATTTACTTTGCAGAGACTCTCCAACATACACATTGTGCTGGACCGTGTGAATCAGGATAGAGAAAATCTTTAATTCTATTTACTTGGCAGTCTGGACTTAACATACAGTTCTACAAGTTAATATGGGAAATGGCTTTGTTGAGACCTACAGCTCAGATCACTAATGAGGATTTAGCTTTGTTCTGAGTCAGGCACCCCCATTCTGAATCAAACAATCGCAGATCAAATGGATGATGTTGTTTGCGTTTGTCTCTTCCCCTGATGAGGGGGCAGGAAAAAACAACTGAATCTGTTTGTGTTTGAGTCGTTTAGCAACCAATTAGTCATAAAGCTTATTTTAAGCACAATTCAAATGGACAAAATGAGAGCTCACAGTCCTCCCCGCCAGGCTGCATTAAAAGACCTGTCTAACTTATGAATTTCACGCCTAAAAAGCATCACCATCAGGTATAAAAACACTCAAGTCCTCCCATAGGAGCAAAATAGTCATTAACAGTGGTGTACCTATCATAACCAGCATGGTTGTCAGTTCTCTTTGGGACAGGTTGTTATTCTGCATGCAAGACCCTCATCAGGGAGCCTCTGATTGAATTTCTATTTCAGAGTCACTGTAACATGACTTACACTCCCTCGTCATCACCATGTGGAGATTACGTGTTATGGCTGTCATACCAAATTATAACTTTGTGGAAAGGAGCAGGAGCAATGCTTGGGTGACAGAGACAAATAAATCAGTTCAACCTGCTCTTGTGGCAGAAGCAGCCTTTGTATAACTTGAGAAAATGTTGGTGAAACAGCTGGATCTATTTAACCGGGCTGTTTGTCATTCGCCTGAAACTGGGCAAAGATAAACACTAAAATGAGAAAGTAACAATTAAGTCAAAGATTCATAGAAACATGCAAAATTAAGATTTAAGTTGCCTTATTTGACAAACCTCGCTGAATAAAAATGGTACTGTGTCACAGGAAAGTTTTTTTGAGCCTGACTACAAGATCAAATCAAATTTTAAGTTTTTATAGTAAGTTATAGCATAGTTTCCTCGGCCAGAACACATCATGCCATCTCATTTGTCTCTCTATCATCCTTTTGCCTTTGCTTTAACGGCAACTGACAGTTTTTTTATCCGTGCAACACACGCAACACCAGCCACAAAGAGCATTTCAGAGCTGCTGTATAAATACAGACAATGACGAAGATGATGATTGTTATTATTATTACTTGCATTTTTCAGCCAACAAATGTGTCAAAGGGTCCAAGAGAAGCTGTATGGTGAGTTTGATTTTTTTTTTTTTTTTTTTTTTTGTGTGATTCAAAGCTCCTCTATGATTATAAGGCCAAACACAAGGCCGTTGGAGGGATAACCTTGTTGTAATGTGCTGTAATTTTACAGCCCCCTCCGTTCGAGATCTTAGCGCAAAGTTCTTGCTTTCATTAAAATAGCTGCCATTTTCATCACAGCAGATGCCCCTGCACTCAGCATATGTGCAAGGTCATAAATCCAGATTACCTACTTCTTGTGTCGCTTCTTCAGCCATCTGGTGTGATTTAAGCAGTGGGCAACTCTTTTACACCAGCTCCTCCCCAACCGAAGAAAAGCATGGCAACAGTTCAGAAATTACTTGGCCACAACTTCAGTCAATTAAAAAAAGAGCAGCACACCATTAGTAATTTAATATGTCATCTAGATTTTTGATTTTATTTATTTATTTGTGGTGTGTGTGTGTTGTGAAAGAAACTCAAAATATTGGGTTCAGTTAATATCATTGCTCCAGAAGACATTGTTAGAGTATTATTTTGATTTTATTGTATCGCAGAAGTTGTTTATTTCTGTGATTTTTTTTTCTGTTTCCTGCTGGAACAATATTTAGAACATTCATTGTTACAGAGAAGGTTAAGGTGAGGCCTGACAGGGAATTTTGTCTGGGATGTGTTTGCTCCGTTAAGTTTATTGAGAATTCAACTGTACAAAATGATTTGAAACACAAGGTGCCTTTGTTTGAAAAAAAATGTCCCCCTTGTCTTCAATCATACTTCTTTTCAAAGGACATCTGAACAGCCCAGTTACATACAGTTGCTGGAGTATTAAAATTTCCCCCCCTGGCTATTGTACACTGTGTGATGATGAGCCAATGAAATCAAAAAGAAAAACAATGGCTCTTCTTCAAACAGCCTGCCATGCTGGCTCGTCACATAATGGCAGGATCTAATCATCTGTCTCTCGTCCGTCTGCAGAGAGAGTCCCATATTAGCTGAAACTTTATTTCTAGTTGGTACGTCTCTGGAGGATGAATGACAAATCTGTCACACTGTGAAAGAGAATCAAAAAGTTTTAAATGTCAGCTTCAACAACCATACACCAACCCTCTCCAAAAAATAAAAAAATAAAAAATCTAATTTGGCCAGTCCATCTCTCTCTGGACGAAGCTTATTCTCACTGCAGTTCAGGAGATTTTGGAGAGTTTGTATTTCATTTGTTCTTGCTTTGATTTGGCCATGGGTCATACCTGACACCAGAATTTAATTTTATTTTAGGTTCATACAGCTAATCGACAGAGTGTCGATGGGTGGGACACTCTTCTGTGTTGCAGACCCACTTTGTGATTTAGCTCAATGAGACCGGTTTGTTTCTATTAGATGCAAAGCTCCTGGAGCAAGTTTGTATCTCCCAAATGAACAAACTCACTCATTTAGCAGGCTATAACCAAAATGGAGCTTTTTAATCATTGTCAGACCAGTTCTATGGCTAGAGACTCTACCACCTACAGGCAAAGAAAGTCACATCAGGTGTAGCACTTGTACATAGAGTACATTCACACAAAATGTACTGTATCACTTGTTTTCTGTGTCAACATTGCAGAAGTGATTTCTGTCCTGCCTGTGTATATTCACACATCTGCATCTGTGCTGCTGTTACTTTCATTGACAGTAAGTAGCACAGGTTTGGCCATAAACTGCAGGCCCAGACTTGGTATTCTGAAATAGCTGGCGCTGCAGCTCTCCTGGGCCTGGTTTCAGGAGCTTCACATCATGACACTGTGTCCTTGTTACATAATGTTCTTGCTTATTGCAGCTTTAATTTAAGATTCCAAGTTTAGCATAAAATCAGTCAGTGCAGTCAGTCACATTTACTGAGACAGGAGGTCTTCTGTTTATGCCAGGGACCATCGAGGATATGGCACTTCTTCAATGTAGCAGACCGGGAGAGCTGCTGACACCTTAGTAACCCTGGGCCCTGTGATGGAGCATCTCGCCTTGCCAGGTGGACATGCTCATTGTCCGGCTGCCTTATCTCTTCAGGGCCATCCCTCCTGAAGATCACTAGGGCTGACAGCAGAAGCGTAGGCATTCCTACAGAAATTTCTGGAGCAGGCAAAGCCTTGGGGAGAGTGTTGGCGATGCAAGTGGGGAAAATCTAAGGTGTCTGGACTAAAGGCTGTCTGGAGTATCCTAAACAGTCCCTCTGAGATTCGAAATCTAGCTTGTTAATTACCCCTAGCAGGATATATTAAGGATGCTTCACTGATAAGTACGGTAAACGGAAGCTCTCAGCTCAACACATTTTCTCTTGCTGTTGCTGCTATAATATATAGTTGTAGTGGAATGATTTAAAACACCCTTGGGACTGGATCGATGAGGTGGCCCGTTTGTCTCCTAATGCCTTATTACAAGTGATTCCATATCTCAGGATGGATTGTTATTGTGTGACCAACACAGAAGTGTATTTTGATCTGATGGCAAAATCATTCCATTACAGGAGAAAAAAAAGTTCTGACATTGTGGCACCCTCTGCAATGCATTTCACTATTTAATTTGGTGTGTTGATGATGATCCCTCAGTGTTAGATTCAGCACAAGACAACCATCCAAAAGATAAATGAACGTGTCGCTCACTGTAACTACCTTTGAAACCTGCTCTTAATGTTTTATAAATTACATGCCCTGGGCAGGGCAAACTGAGAGCTATGCTGACTGTAGACCCAAGGCAGGATCTCCTTTTGTGGGACATACACATACATATTTGTTTTCACAATGTGAAAACTCTGGCATTTGTGATTGTGAATGACAATCACCTGTCAAAGTACATTTGGCAACAAAACACCCGAAATAGTTTATGATGTGTTGACTGTTCTCTCTGGCCTCATCACAGACATGATTGAAATATACTGTGTGTCGAGTCGACAGAGATCATGACTTCACCAATGAGTTCAGGTCAGATCTTTATTGTCTCACATACGGAAAATGAGTTTTCCATATGTGCAGCCAGGCAAATATAAAAAAAACTAAAAATACAGATTAGTGACCAATGAGAAATGGCTGGCACTATTTTCAGCTGATCTTACAGCAAATAGAAAAGCTTGAACTCAGAAAATGTTTTGTTTCTACTGGCCTAGACGCATCAAGTCCAAATGAAATTGCAGCATTTGCAATTGATATTACCCTAATGTAAAGGCTATTTATTGTTTGTGATGTACATATGTTTATTTATTTATCCAGTTATCTATAGCACTGCCAAGTGGTCAGGGACACTGTCCATTCACCAGGAGATTACATGTTCACCTATTTAAATCCTACATGCACACTCATTAAAAATGGTCTTGCTTGAGATAGTCAGACAGAAAACATTAGGAGTGAGGTGATCTATGCCAAAAAGATGTGTTTGAAATCATTTATGAAAAGGCAATCTCCTCATGTGTTTATATCCCTAAATTGATAATGAGGGATTAGTCAGGTATTAACATAAAGCCCTGGTTAAAATGCATGGTCTTACACACACTGCGTGTTACTTTTCACACAACAAGTCTGCTGCTGCTGCTCATGTGGGACTTTGCCATTACTCCTACTGGCAGCTACACTGGACTCTGAAGTCAACATTCTCCGCTTCTGTGCCTGGAATGAGAATTTTATTGCGTATTATACAACTTAATGAGGTAAGAGATTAAGATGTTGCCCTCACATTGCAAAGGCTATATTAGCACATTGGATTTGAAATGACTCTGCTCAGCGGCTACCTCTTGTGGCATTGTTTGGGGTGAGAGTGATGGAGTGGTTGGTGATTACTCCACAAATCTCTAATTTGAAAGTAATTTCTTGCTGTGGAATTTGTGGAGTTAGTAGACAGGGAGTTCTTCGGGCCTCTGAGGAGGACCAGACAGTTTTCATTTGATTCAAGTCAGAGGTTATTGAATGATGTAATTATGCTATGATGATGTTCTGGTGCTTTGAAAAGAATCTGTATTTAACCTATTCATGTAGTGATAGAAGAGTTTTCTGTCAAAAAGGAATATCCCTGATATTGGAAAGCCTTTTTTATTTATTTATAAAATTTATTTACAGATTCATTTTTCTCACCTAATTTCAAAGCACACTTTCCCAGAGCTGTAGCTGTGGTGTGAAGAAAGTTGTATTTCAGCTTCTGTATTAATCTGGGAGGTAAAGGCCTCTGCCTCCTCAGGTCAGGATGCTGCCCATTGTCTGTGTTGCATCACAAAGCTGCAGGGCTGCTATGGGTGTGCAGTATTGATTGGGCAGGGTGTGAAGGCAACTGGCATGGGAGTTCACAACCAAGATACTGTAATTCTCGATACGGGGAGGGGGGTGGCGTGACACTTCCTCCTGACCCTCGGTGAGATGTGAAATCTTGATCTTTCTGACAGTGTGAAGAGTGAACTTATAGCCTTCTTGGAATTTGTGTTTAAAAGAGCCTCTCTCTTTCCGAGAGCAGCAAGGGCAGTGTTTGACTTCAAACTCTCACATTGATTACATGTTATTGAATGTTTACAGCCTTTGTGAGTTTGGCACTTATGTTTAGATATATGGAATTCTCAAAAGGGTCAAGTGAAAATGTAGAGATTTGGAATGGAGAATGCAGTACACACAGTTTCAGGATATCCATAAATCTACCGGTGGACGAACCAACAAGGGAAGTTTCACTTGACTTGACTTACAATCGCTGCGTGTTATGGTGGGTGAGAAGCTTATCCCACCGGATTCTCACTGCCATCCTGCAGCACGCCGGCTGGAGGCCATATTTAGCAGCAGACGCTGACATGCTTGACCTCTGCCAGTGAGACACACAAGCTGGATTACCTGGGGATACGCTCCTGATTCTCTAATACCAGATCTGTCTCGCAAAGATTAGCAATGAGGAAATCAACCACATGCGAGGCTGAAGAGTGACACACCTTAACTCCCCTGGACCCCCCTCCCAACACCCTACATGCTTGTTAATATCTTTTTCTTCAACCACACTGAAACTAGCTTCTGGTAAATAGCTGCTGGAGCCAGTGGCTTTTAAAATATTCATCAAGCTATTTTCAGTTTACCCAAACATTGCTCTCATTAGATAATGATTTTTCCCACAAGCAGGGAAAGGAGTAGAAGTTGTTTGTTGGGTTTCACATCTTTGCTTCAGCTGGTGTAACAGCTTGATTTTTGGCTGGATAGTATGTTTTACCATAAAGTGACTTTAAAAGAGAGTTTAAAAAAACAACCCTTGACCTGGGAGCATCAATAATGTTTACAAACAGTATGGGATCACGGTTTTATAAAAAGGAGTCACAAACGATCGATAAAGTTTTTTTTCTGATTCTGGACAATAGCAGTTGTCCTACCCAACACTCACGCCATTGTAGCCAGACAAATGACTTTCCCAGTAATGAAAGCAGAACTAATGGTTTCGCTTTATGTATGTGACACATGTTCCTTGAATTTAGAGTGTGCTTTAGTGTTATAGAACATAATGAGTGTTACCTCCTGAGGAACACACTGTGTGGGGGACAAGAAGCTGAAGGAGGGTCCGCAAGCAGATCAAGAGGCTTGCAACATTTGAGAACGGTCTCACTTCTCAGTGGGAGAGAATCTTGTTGTTCCAAGATTATTATGTAGTGCAGTGTGCCCAAGCAGCTGTGAATGACAGAGAAAGTGATTCTTTCTCTGTAGCTCCAGTGTAGATTTAAACTGTGCCTGATTGGCACAGTAACTGTAATGCAGTAGGTTTGGGCACAAAAAAATACTTGTTCAGGTTTAGAAAAAGACAGTGGTTTGGGTTAGAATAAGTACAAGTCCTTAAGGGTAAAGAACCTTTGCATCACCATTCCAACAATATTTAAGGTTGTGTAATGGACAAAAGAAACAACGATAACTATCAGTTTCACATGGGAGACAAACAGCTGTCTCCTGTGTGCTTTGTAGACCCATCCACCCCAGCCTTCTCCTGGCATGGACTCTGTTGCTCTACATATTTCTTCACTTTACTCCATCAGACCAACAACTGTTGATAATATTGTGCTTAACACAACTCAGCTCACGGTTACAGGTCAGCAGAGCCAGCTATCCACCACTTAGTTTTTGGTTGTAACTCATGGTGTGGTGTTTGTGGTGATGCTACACGGGAGCATATAGTAGGCACAACATCAGAAAACCTCTGATCTTCATTCTGCTGGTTTTGTGTATCTGTCAGCAAACAATTGTATATATAATAATCCCAGGACAGACCGACTGTCACAAATACAGCTTTTAACACTGACACTGGAGATAGTGTGATGTATTCATGGGGGAGTGGCTGTAGTCACATCACATCAATTCTATAGTTGTAATCACATCATTATTTCTGACATAAGAATGTCTGGCATTTATTACTTTGCCATACTCTTCCTCCATTTGAGCCAGGGCTCATTATGTTTTATTTTATTATTATTACTATTATTTTGTTCTTGTGTTTGTGGAATTCTCAAAACCTGCCTGAAAATCAGAAAAATAGTGTTTGCAGCAAAACGCTTCCCCTTCACAACTTCTAATTTTTAAATGTTATTATTCTCTGCCCTGGACTAATGAGCAGGTCATTTGCATTTCCCAGTTTTGTTTTTTCTCTCTACCTGAACTATTTCCATTATAAGAGAGCCTTGTTTATTGTAAACCACTGTGAATAACCAGAACTTTCAGATGTATGGTAAAATAAAATCAGAATTTAATTTCAACCATGTTTTTTTTTTTTTTTTATGAGCCCTTATTATGATTTAAGGGTCAAACCATTTGTACTGGTAAATACAGAAACATCTGTCCCATTTCAAACCTGTATAAATGCTGCAGTCACTGGACAAAAGTAGAGGAAACACCCAAAACAAATCACCCACATGTTTTTAAGCAGGAATTGGTATTCTGCTGGTTATAAAACAGTTTGAGCTTATACAGCGCGTGTTCCAAATGAGCCAGGTTGGATTAAAATGAGCATTTCATGGAGGCAGAGCTGCTCCGTTGGTGGAAATAATCTAGTTAGTCGAGTTTGTTATTCAAGAATTTTGAAAGCAGGGACTCTCATGAACATTAATTAGAATATAAATGGGTTGGTCTTACTTTTTCTTTCACTCATGACCCACAG
Source organism: Toxotes lorentzi (assembly GCA_037833715.1). NCBI lineage: Eukaryota > Metazoa > Chordata > Actinopteri > Toxotidae > Toxotes > Toxotes lorentzi. Next base: position 2,659,830 of record JBBMJY010000013.1, read on the forward strand.
CAGCCATGGGTCAAACAGCAAACTCCCCAGCAAATGTAATGTGGCAAGATTGTATTAAGATTGTTAGAGGCTCAGTAATGTTAGGTGCTTTTTTTAATTCCTGTTTGTTTGGCTTCATTTGGCTGCAGTCTAACATTACATAGCAAGACAATTGTGGTTCTTCAGGATGTGGCTTTGTATAACTGAAACTCCAGTCTGCTGAAAGGAATTCAGTCTTTTCCTCTCTTTTCTGAGATTGTGTGATCATTTTCTGTCACCATTTCCTGTCTATGTCCCTCTAGTCTTGGAGTCTAAGACAATTTGAGTGACGCAGGTGTCTCTACATTGCCTTCTCTTTATGGGAATGGCATCTGACAGTGTTGATTTCCACTGAACAGTTTGGTTGAGGCTTCAGGCACCTTTCTCCTCGTCTCATCTGCAACAGATCCTTTACAGACATTTAGGTGGTGTTGCTGTAGAAAGCACACTTGTCACTTCATGTTTTATCAAATGCTCTTGACTCAGCATAATGAGAGAGGAGCTCTTTAAGCCACTACCAAAATGTAACTTGTACCCATGCCAGGGACGCCTTTGAATGAACTGTGTTTAACAATCTGAGAGGCTGTAAAAGATATTGTGAATGGTCCTCAGGTCTATTAGCATTCCTATAGCTTTGTTGGTGCGTGTGGGACACAAGCTGAGACAGAGGATGACTGGGACTTCAGCGGTAAAAGGAAATTATTCTAATTGGTCCCTTGAATGCTACAATCCCCCATGTGTCCCTGCAGTTCTAAGAAAAGACTCCAATTTCATCTGTCCCTAAACATTGCTTTCAGTTTTTTGTGGTACATAAAACGCACTTATTTGGCAAGGGGTTTTTCTTTTTGAAAGTACCTTATCATGAAGCAAACATGAGAAAGTACTGATCTCTGCATTTTCCCTCTAAAAGGCAATAAATAGTATTTTATTGTGATGATTAGTAAAACACTGTATTGTATAATGTTCAAAACCTGATGTTCCATAAAAAGTAAAAAAAAAAAAAATTCACCTAGCAGGGTTAAGGTTTTAAAAAAAACTAGTGCATCCTAGTAAAACTGACACGTAGACAGAGCCAGTAGCAAACACTGCCTGCCAGAGAGTCAAACCTTTTGACCCATGGCTTTCCACAAAGTCCATCCATAAATATTACTGCACCTTTTCCTCATGTGTGTTCCTGAACATCCTTCTTTCTCCCTGCTGAGAGTCTGAAAGATGTGTGAGCACATTTAAGGGTCTATGCCCTGTGCCCCAGAATTTCTGGTCTGTCTTAAAATGGAATATGGTGTACATTGAATACCGCACCAAATACCGTACCGCACCACATACGAACTGAGAAGAGAGAGACAGAAGGGGGTGACAAGATGGATCTTAGGTTACACAGACACCCTTCAAATAAAGTACTAGGAATGTGAATAACTCCATCTTAGTTCAATGTGCATCCTTGGAGGAACTCTCTGAAAGTAATTTTCATTCTGTAAATCTGTCACCTTCATCACTTCAGCTAGGTGTACATTCATGACTCGATGACATGATGTCTGATTACACATTTCTCGAGCTATCTCAAGCTTGTGAGTAAGCATGTTGATTACTCATTTTTTTATTACTCATTTGGTCAGAAATGCTCTTCTGTCTAACACTGACCCCCTCCTCTGGTTTATTATAGAACTGTAGGATAAGCACTGATGACAGAGCTGCTCTGTACACACATGGTTATGTATGTGTTATGTTCTCTTGTGCATGTGCATTTCAACAATGTGGAGTCATGAAGTCATAGATATCCACTATCATTGGCTGTCCCATGAGGTTGTTGACCCAGAAATTGAAATAAATCCATGTTTCCAGCCCTAACGTCTTCTGCAGCATCAGATGTTAACCATCATCCGCCACGCAGTCTCTCATCCAGCTATTATTATGGATGATTCAATGCCTTGCAGTCACTGTGCCTGCTCTGATATTAAAGTTCCGACTTGGATTTCATCTGCAGATGCAGTGCTCGGACCCAGTATTGATCACATCAATGATTCAAAGGGCAAAGTGAGTCACAAGCAGTCGTCAAATGACAATAATAAACAAACATACTATTATTAATAGTATTTAAATTTAGGGAGCCATTTTATTTGTATTTGGAGCTGTCAGCAGTGACAGAATGCCTATACTTGAGTTTACTTGTATAAAATAATGAATTAAGTGGATCTTTTCAGAGGCCAAACAGGATTTTGTGCTATTTGCTGGGGCTGTGACTTCTCAGGAAAGTGACCGTGTGAATTCTTTGTACAAACAGCAAGTTTGTTCAATTACACCGTTCCTCCAGTAACTACGGCACTCTGTCAACAGTCTTTCAGTAGCTCAAGTAAGTTCTTGTGTGTTTTTTGAAGGCAACTGACCCAAAAAATGCCACCAATGCCAAGCTCGTTTATCCTGGTAAATGAGCTCGAAACTTAACTTTTACATGAGCAAAGTAACTTCTACTGTGAAATAAAAATACATTTACATTTAGAAAACACCTGTAAAATACCTTTCAGTATCTTAAAAGGAGTCTTGTATAGTTTGTACAAATGTGTTATCATCATGAGGAAAAGTCCTATGACACCACTGTTTTTAAGGATTTATTTGTTGATGATGTTGATGTTTTGTTCAGTCTTTTTTTAGACAGTGAGAGACACATGAAAGTCAGGGTAAAGAGATGGGGATGACATGCATCAATAGGCCTGAGCTCAGCCTTGATGGTACACACTCTACCAGATGAGCACCAGGAAGGTGTTATTTTAAAGAAAAATTGTTGTATAACGTTGCTTTATCAGATCCGAGTTTCTGCTGTAGGTTGACTAATTTCAAGCATATGGGAACATCATGGGGGAAAACTGTTGGCACAGTAGGGGGCTTATCTTGTGGAAAATGGTCTCATATTCAGTGGTTGTCACATGGAAATACTGTGGCTGAGTATTTTATATGACCATGCAGACTCATTACTTTGGATGTAATGAGTCCCATTTGATGCCAGTACAAATCCACAACAGTGCTTATTGTTGTATTAGTGACAGACAGTGGAAGGTCCTTCACGCTGGTGTTAGGTTATCTCTTATGTGGACAATAAGGAGCTCTCCATTCATTGTGCATTTGTCTTGATGACAAATAATCTCTTAATGGCAGCCCTGCAGGTGATACTGCCTTATTGCAGTTCATAGGTTCTAGTCGAGATTGAGTTAACTGTGCTGAAGCTGAATGTTGGTTACGTTTTTGGTTGTTTACAAGTCCACTGTTTTGTGGACATCAACCATGTATTTAGGTTATTACTGTATTTTGACCAATGTGTTTCTTAGCAGAGAAAAATAAGTTATATATGATTAGAACAATGTAATTTAGAGATGAAAAACATTAAAATCGTTTTAGTAGGTTATATGTAACTTTGCATTGCAATATTAATATTGATATGGAACAAAATAACAGAAACACAGAATCAAGAATAGAGTAATAAAGCAGAACAGACCATAAACAAGGTACAAACTCAGTGAAAGCATCACAGTTAGACAGATAAAGAGAGAGAGATCTGACTCATGTCAGCCCATAAATTATCAACTGTCATGTATGTTTTTGTTTTGTTTTGTTTTTTTCTTTTACAAGTGTGTCTCTTTTTTCACTTCAGTCAGTGTGAAACAAACTCTTCGAGTGAGTCCTGATTGGTTACAATGAGTCTACAAATGAGAGCTCTATGCATGGGAGAACAGAGATCCTTGGGGCACTGCCAGAGGCAGGAGCACATAGTGGTGGAGAGTTTCCAACATTAACCTGCATAACATGTATACTTTGTGACATACTGTTATAATTTCATCATCTGGTTTGAAATGTACCATTATTCACTCTCTTGTGAGCATGTCTGCAAGAATGCAAGTCATCCAGCAGCAGTGCCACCCAAACATGCTTCACACAACAGTACATAGCTAATGGTGTATACCTCACCGTGAAATGTTAAATAATTCATTCACAGCTAGATTTCAGTCTTGTCAGACAGAAGCTGTAACTGGAAAAGGTAAGAGGGGGGGGGAGGGGGGGGGGGGGGGGAGGGGGGGGGGGGGGGGGGGGGGGGGGGGGGGGGGGGGGGGGGG
>JBBMJY010000013.1:2664050-2704065 GCA_037833715.1 Toxotes lorentzi
ACCTGGAAAGGTGAAAGAGTTTGGTCAAAGTGGGGGTTGGGTTTTGTGAAAAAAAAGTTGGGACGGGAAAAGGGACCCCCCCCCCCCCCCCCCCCCCCCCCCCCCCCACAAATCAATGGCTATGGGTTGTTACAGAAATAACTGTGTGACCTTTCCTTGGACTAAGAAACTGAAAAACAACACCACAATGCAAATACATGTTTTTACAAGACAGAATAAAAATTCAAATTGTCACATGGTGGAGAAGTGGTGTAAGTCATATCTACATTCTTTACTTTTCCTTTCTTGTAAAAGTAGTTGCAGTACCACAATGGAAAACGACTATAGTACGAGCAAAAGTAAGAAGCATTTTACTGGTGTATGCCAGAAGTAGAGATTATACTGTTGGATAGTTAATCCATAAAAAGTGACAATATTTTTTAAACTGGTGATGCGTTTTTGTGAAACAAATTAACTAATAGTGACACATTTCATGCACAAAAGTATAAAGACACTATAACAAAGTTAGGACACAGAAACATTGCACCCAAATGTGATTGTTGATGGTGTCTTGCAAAAATGTGGTATTCATATGCCCCTACAACAGCCTTTTTCCAACATTTTGGAACCTGACTGCAGCGATTTACTCCTATTCAGCAATAGCATTAGTCAGATTATTAAGGACTGTCCACTGATTGATCCAGTTCATTCCAAATGTCTTGGATGGAATTCAGCTTGGAGTTCTGTGTAAGCCAGTAAAGTTCTTGCAAACCATGGGAAAACAATTTTGTTGTGACAACAGTTTGGGGAAGGCCCATGCACAAAGCTGAAAGCACATCACTGTATAAAATGGAGCTATAAGGCCCAAACCATGAAATTCATATGATTCTAAACACTAACTGTGACCATAGATTCTCATTTCCGATTCACAATCCTGCAAGTTTGTCATGATTTCCACCTTGCTCAGTGTGCAGATATGTAGCAGAAACAGCCCCAAATTGTACCTGAAAATAACAATGTCTTCACATCTCAATTCCTAACACAGTCTCCATTATGGCTTAACAAGATGCGAAAAGCCTCTCTTCCTCTCATTGGATAAGGTGAACTAGGGAAAGGACGACAAAAGCTGCATTCCAAAAATATTTTCTGTTCTTTTACAGCTAAAAGGCACTCTCATCAAGGTTGTCATAACATTTCTGAGGGTAGAATAAGAGTATCCTACAGGGAAACCTTTGACCCCTAGGTTAAGCCTTGAGGTATGATGGGAATGGGTGTGCTGTATTATTGTATTATAGAGAGGTTTTCAAGGTCATTAACCCATCAATAGTTTTCCTTTTCCTCTCTGCATTGTCTACACGTTGGGTGTAGATAATTCAGAGTATTGTTTTTATTGCTGGTTATTGATTAAAGTCATTTATTGTTCAAAATTGCTAAATATTTGCCAGATCCTCCTTCTCAAAATGGTTTTGGCTGCTGTGTTTTAAAGGAAACATAATTCCTGCATGGATTATGTTTACTGGCGATATTTTTTTTTTCCTGCTGCAAAGCACTGCACTCTGGGATTTTTTTCTTTTCTTTTTTTTCAATTTTGTGGACTAAACCAGTTTCTTAAAAGAAAAGTCATAACAGTCATTAATTAAGAAAAATACATCATGAGTTGCAGCCTTAGTTAAAAACCAATTAGCGTTTGTTTGAAAGAGATTGAAGTTTTCCACACTTTGATATGGATTATAATGTCTTGACCTACTTCTATAATTGTACCTCTTGTTTTCATTAGCAGATGCTCCATCATTCAGTCAGAGTGCACTCGGCCCATTAGGAGTTATAACTCTTGACAGTGTCTCTCTACTCATACCATTTCCTGCGTTTAGTCATCACTCAGAGCGACAGAGCTGAGCCACATGTTGCTACTCGATACACAAGTGCAAAGAAACGTGGATTTAAAAGGCAATGATTCTGTTTGTTTTGGTTCATATTTTGTCAGCTCTACCAGTTGTTGCATTTCCAATTGTACAGCTAATATTTCATGTCAGACGTGATTTGCAGTTACTTTCAGTTTCATTATTTCCATCATGTGTGTCTCAGCTGGATGCAAATAAGCTTTGTGTAAACTTCCCCCTGTGTAAAACAGACTGACTCTTGACATTCTCCCCTCCCTCTCACCCAGCAGTGCTCCTGTTTGGATTGTAAATCAAATCTTGCAAATTCATAATTGATGAGAATATAAAGTTTTCATTCATTCATGCATTTGGTTAGAAAAACTGAAATATGAAGTCTAAGTTTACCATTCAAAACCAATATACATCTCCTTATAAAAATTCTGTAAATCCTCTACCTACTCACAGCAAATATCGAAATGCAAACTGTAGAAATACTCAGTGTTCACATCTAAGATTAAAGACTGCATAACCCATTGTGCATGAGACTACCAGCCTTTGAGAGGCTTCATATTCTTCAGCACGACGCTTGATGCATTCTAACGAGGAAACAATACGTTTTCAGAGTCGGCAGCAAAAGCAACTATTTGTTTGATTCCTGAGCAGTAATTTGTTTTGGCTGGGTACATTCTCAGGGGTAACAGTACTCACAGTAGTCTCCACAGAGGGTAGAGTGGTATATGGATTTTTAATGGCGGGGCGCGGTGTAACCTTGATGCTCATCAACCACATAAATTAGATGTGTTGCGGGAGGCAAACAAATTCCCAGTCCTACCCTGCTGATATGTGTCTCCCAGTTCCAGCAGAGCCCACTGCCTCCACCATTTGTCTTGTCCACAGCAGTTCTCATGCTCACACCCACCCAAACCAGCAGCTTGAAATGAGATTCAGTCAAGTGCATAATCCCTCAGTTCTGCTTAGCTGTGATTAATTGACCAAGGGTATCTTATATATGGATGGTCCACAGAACCAGCTTGCACCATTTAAGAAAACAAAAACAAAAACAAAAAACACACACTGCCTATCTGGTACACCACAACAATGTCTACAACTTAACTGCTTTCAGACTTGTCCACATAACACATTATAATCTCAGTGTATTGTTGAAGGGTCTTCAGCAATTAGCCCCACCACAGCCCCACCTCTGGCAAAATGATTTACAGACCTGTCATTAAAAAGCCGTCAGGGAAACAGACATCACGCAGAGAAATGGCCCTTTGGATCGATACTTAAGTAAGCCTTAAAACACTGTGCAGCTTGTTCTTAGGGAGAAGCATTTGTGCTTACACAGTTTCACACTCTTATGCACAGGGAAGTTATCCAGGCCAGTGGTTCTCAACCTGGGGGTCCTGACCCCCAAGGGGGTCACAAGATAATTTCCAGGGGCTGCCAGATGTTTGGCGGAAAAAGTAAAAGAAAGATTTTAGACGGGAGAATATTTTTTTAACATCACATCGCCTGTACAAGTGAAATACTTTAGATTTTATTGAATGTGTTTGGGAGAGTCAAAGTGTGCCTTTACATGCGTTTCTGATTGGACACAAAAAACCTTTCATTGTGGGGGTCACGAACACCAACCTGATTATTCTGGGGGGTCATGACTTGGAAGGTTGAGAACCACTGCTCTAGGCCATCATTAATAAACCATCAGTGGAATCCATGCAACAGCGCCATGCGGGTTCATAGCTTGTTTGCTACTGTTTTACTAAAGTCATTACATATGTTTTTATTTTTTCCTTCAGATCCCAACAGTGTAAAAGCCAGATTGAAATGAAATGCTGCTCCAGCTAATAAAGACACAAAGAATATGAAAGGTGGTAGTGTCGAGTAATCTCTAGAAGATGGGATAATGTTGGACACCAGCATTATCACCTAAACCATGAGTTAATGTCACACTCCTTTTTGATCAAAAATAACATCTGGTAGTAACATAAAATCTGAATCACAGGAAGTGTAATTCTTTTTTTCCTTTCAGTGCTAAGAATGAAAACACCTGTCTGGAGTTTCAAGGAGAGTCATTACTTTTTTTAGTATACTGAGCACATCCACTTTAGAGTGTTTTTGAAACTGCATGCCAATTCTGGATGTGGACCAGAGACACAGTTGTGTTGGCAGGAAGAACTAGGCCTGGATGATATATGATGCTGGAGGCAGTGTGCTGAGGAGCCTCTGACGTCTTCCAGACTCCTGCCTCTCCATGTCCACTTCGCTCTGACTCTCATCTTGCTGCTCGCCTCTGATGCCTAATCTGTCTCCTCAGCAAGCACATTTTAGTTTATAGACCTCCAACTCCCTCTCCTCCTCCCCTCGTCCATGACGCATCACCCTCCATTCTCTTTATGTCTCCTCTGCAGCCTAATTGATGGGTGAACACTAACGAGTTGCCCTCTCTCCATCTCTCCATCGTGTCATGGTCCTGAAGGGCCTCTCCCTCACTCTTGTGCTAGCCATCTCTTCATCCTCCACTCCCACCAGCCCCTTTCACTGCTCTGTTCATTATTCATTAAGTTTCCTTTTGGATCCAGAGAGAGCAAAAGCATGGCTGAATTCATAGGCAGACTCAACAGCTGGCCCCAGGGTACCTGAGTGACGTGAATGTGTGTGTGTGTGTGTGTGTTTGAAGGAGAGGGGGTAGAAAGAGAGTGACTGACTGACTAATTGACTGACAGAAACAAAAAGGGAGAGAAAAAGAAAGAGTCAAAGTCAAAAAACCACAATCACCTTGACAATAAAAGAGTTTCGAAATGCTGTAATTGGGCTTGGAAACCAGGAAACACGGTGAAGCCAAGCTGAGAGGTGCTGGTTACAGAAGGTGATTGTATGTTGGAACCAAGAAAATACAAGTGTCGCCAAGCCAAGAAGTGGCATGAACTGGAGGGCAGAAGGTTAAAAGAGATCAACTGTAAGTTTCACAATGTTTTAAAACATAAACAGAAATTTTGTGAAAGACTGGAAAAGTGTGTGGAATTTTGTACTGATAAAGAAACTACTTTTTCCTGTGGTCATGGCATCCATTAGTGTACATCCACATTCATTCATTTTCATACAGAAAATGTGAAATGTATATATTTATTCAGTTCAGGTACTGTCAGTATGTTAGCTTCCGTCTGGAGGCTGAACAGTGTAGGTGAATGTCTGCAGTCGAAATGGAAAGCAAACTGAATGAAACACCTTCAAAAGTATTGGCTCGTCCATATGATGTGAAAAAAAATCTCAAAGTGTTACACACGTAAGTGATATCTTTACACCAACATGTACATAAAACAACATTTAGCTAATGCACAGATCATGCTTTTAAATGACTGATTTAATCATAACAGATCTCCGTACTGTAGAACAGCAGCTTCATGCCACATGTGTGATTATGATGATATGTACCTTTTGCCTCTTATGTTCTTCTTAAGTCTTTGTAAAGAATGTTGCTGTGGCTCATGTTGACAGTCATCTTCCGTTTTGGCACTTTGATGAGCACTACTACTGTTAAAATACGGTTTTGCACAGACTATGATGTTAGTTGTTCATGCTACAGTATTATTGTGAGTCTGTGCATTCATTCTCCCTGGGAACAGACCCTGTGACAGGTTGTCAGTGACACCAGATGTGTAGACACTTGAGTAGGAAAGTGTTTTTATGGATGCATACATGGCTGCAGATGCAGCTTAGAATTTCAGAGAGCACTGCAAAGCATTTCGAAACATGGTACAAAACAAATCGTCATCCTTTATTGAACACCTCAGTGCATCACTTATGCACCTCAAAGCAACAGCTGACTACTGATGCACCCTGTTGTCTGTAAACAGAAGCTAGGCAGAAGAAGTGAACATTTAGTGATAGCAAAGATAACATAGTGCCACTTTTCATAGCAATGAATGTTACTGAAACTCCATAAAGAAAAGAAAAAGCTTTCAATTATATATAAGAGAAGCATTTATTAGAAAATGCCCAGTGAAATAGATCAATCTTTGAGTGTACGTTTGAGTGTTTGAGCTGATAAAGCTGTGTTGGAGCACACATATAAAGTTATTTCCTTTTTCCAAGATTCTCCAAAGCCCAAAATGCCATGCAAACTTTGGTCTTAACTATCGAAAGCTATACATTTTTCTTGTTCTTCTTAGGCGAGGCCAGTCGAGCTAATTGAACTTTGTGAATCCTCATACTATTTTTCCTGAATTCCACTGCTTAGATGTTGACCTCACTCTCCTAACTCCTCTGAACTCAGAGTAATTGGTAACCGTTCTCTGCTGATGGAGTTATTAAGATTCTGAGGCATGAAAGTAACAACTCTCCTGGACTCAAAAATCTCAGCCAGAGAACCTAAAAGACACTTCATGTTAAATAAATAATTAAAAAATGTAGACCTGGAGACATATGGGCCATTGCTCATCACATCTTTGATGTTGACCCTTGACCCCTATGAAGTTAGAAAGATTACTGAAAGATTGTCATGACATGTTGAATCTTGAACACAGTTATTCATATTAAACATTTCACTGGTTGTTAAAAAAAAAAGAAAATGTAAAAAATGTTCAATATGTACATATTTGAAGCTCATAAGACGGATTTCATTTTCAGTTTTGTTGATGGAAAAAAAAAATCCGTACAACACAGAGTCTGCAGTCCCCACAGTTCTTGACGTGAGTGTGATTTGCTGTCCAGAGTTTGAGCCAGAGTCTCTCATGCTTTTAAAATGAAACTGCAGCTTGAAATGAAAAACAAAATAACTCGCTCACTCTGGTACTGTTTTGTTAGGGGAGAATGAATCTTTCATTTACACAGGGAAATGCTGACAGAATGATTTGTAGAGAAATGAGTGGGGGCTCAACTTTTTCAGGCTGGTAAATGGTAAATTCCTCTAGTTTTGTGTTTTAAAGAACGTTTTTGTTTCCTCCTGCTATGCACTCAATGCTCTATATCCTACTGGGACAGTCGGGGAAGGTATGCTCTAAGTGTATGTGTCTAAGAAAATGAGATAGCGATAACATATCGCTTCCTGATCACTATCTATAATCACGTGTTAACAGAGAAAGAGAGGAGCAGAAAAGGAGAGGGAGATAATGGAGAAAGGTGGAGAAGCATAGGGAGGCCGGTCCGAGCCTGATAACCGAGGATTGATCTCAAAACCGACCAATCCATTGCCAGAGCCGCCGCAGTAGCCGGGCACGATTGGAGGATGCTTCGGCGGAGAGATCCGCACACACGCCCTGGCTCGGCTCGCTTGTCCTGTCGCCCGCACACACACACACACACACACACACACACAGAGACACACGGGGAGGAAGGGAGAGCAGCCTTTCGGCTCTCCGCAAGCCGTGCAGTCAAGCTCTGCCCTGGAGAGGATGACAGCGGTTGGGAGAGGAAACTGAAAGAGAGACGAAAGGAGGGAGACAATAAGGAACCAGTTCAAACTCTTTGGCCGTTAATCAGGTGTCGTGTGTGTTCGGGGAGTGTACGACGACAGGTACGACACAGAAGTAAGTTTGCCTGGCTTTTCGCTGTTATCTTTTGTAGTGTGCAAGTTTTCATTTATACCTGTGCGCGTGAGTGTCTGTGGCGCGGATGTGTACCCCAACCTGTACTGTGCTGTGGTGTGTTTGATAGAACTGGGAAATAAATGGGAATCCTAAGCGGTGAGTTTGACTGTGTGCGCATTTGCGATTGCGCCCCGTGAAATTTGGCACCAAGAGGAAACAGACATGAGGCGAAGAGAAGTAGTAGAGTGCGCACTTTGTCTTAATCATTTTTCGGCTATAATGAGTGTATTTGGCTCGAGCGCGCGTCACTCTTTTCTCCTGAGGTGTTGTTGCACACAGCGCCTCGGTGGAGTTATGAATGATAGACAGGCTGCTTTCACAGAGTGGGAGTTGGGAGGTTATCCGATCCCTCACTGATGAGTGTGCCGCACCAGTGTAGCCAGACTGAAATTTACGCGCACTGCAGGAAACAGGAGTCCACTCATTGACTGCAGCCTCTCTTTACAAGTCGAGCTTTTTCTCTCCGCACCAGATCCCATCTCCCTGTAGAGGGAGAGAAATAATTAAATAAATAAAAGAGGAGTGAATACAGCGCTCATCTGAATTTTCTGAAATGCTTCGACAGGCGTCTGTGTGGAAAGATGTGCGAGCCAAGTGCCAGATGCTTAGCTGTCCCTGTTAATGTTGCATTGATTGGCTTCTGGTGAGCACAGAGAGAATTGTATGGCTGCCAATCTTACGCATTGCATTTTTTTTCAAGGTGCTGGCCTCTCTGTTGTGTTTGCAAATGTTTAAGGAAAAAGATGTCAAGTGTCATGTGATTCAGGAGCATGTTGTTGGTCTACAGTGTGTGGAAAAAAAAAGCTGTGGATGTTTTTTTTTTCCATCCATATAGCTGAACAGTTCACAGAATGGCTCTGCTATTGACTTGATGCAGACAACATGTAAATGTTATTTACATGAGCGATTGGAAAAACTGTGCTGAGGGAGAAGTTTCGATGTTTTTTCTTCCTTTAATTGGGGCCTAGGGGACATTTGTAGTGGTTCAGATATATGGTCTTATTTAGCCAGTGGACGGCAGTAGGTGGCTGCAGTGATTATTTTCATTATCAGTTAATGTGTCACTTATTTTTCAGATGATTGGTTAATTGACCAATCATCTTAGGTTAGTCCTTGTCCATCACAATGATCCACACTCTGTTTCCAATAATATCAACAGGGGAAGATCCTCAAATCCTCACAGATGCAGCAACAAGCAAAGGTTTGGGCATTTTTTTGATAAATGCCTTAAATGATTAATCAGTTCTTTAAGAAATGATTGATTAGTTAGCACTTGACATCAGGCATTGAACTGACATACCATGTATAATATGCAGAACAGACTTGCACGGAATACACTGAAGGCATCAGCCTCAGAGGGCCCTCTGCTGAAAATCCATCTGTCATGTCAGTCTTGTCTTGCAGTGTAAGGTTATTCCCATGTACAAGCCATTCTCAGACTCTTTCCCCACATTTTAAATGGGTTGGGACATGCATCACACGATAACTGACCTAAACTGTGAATTTAACAATCACAATTACTAAAGCAGTTACAGAGGCGAGTCATGTTGACAGTCACAACACAGTATGTGTTAGCTTTAAGAGCCGTTTGACTATGATCACTTCCATGGACACTGTTAAAGCAAAATGAGGCAGCTGGCTTTTTTCCAAAGAAGACTAATAGTTGGTGCTTGAATTTGAGATGTACTGGTCATGAAATTGCTCATAAAATTGACAAACTCCAAACACTCTGGAGTAGCATCACAACATATGCAAAACATAGCCCACTATCTGCAATGATAGTTTATTACAATTGATCTGTTTCTGATGATGATTAGCCAGACGCAAGTTAGCAGAGCCACAATAGAGGCCTTGAAATTGTTTAGTCAGTCTGACTAAATAAGAGAAAAAAAAGCTTAGTGTATTACACATACAAGCTGATTAAACAAGTGAAACCTCACATAGCTGTGTTTTTTTTTTTTACTTGTTAAATGTTCAATTACAGAAATTGTGACAAAAAGGTGGAGTATCCACCTTTTAGGAAAAAGATGTCAAGTGTCATGTGATTCAGGAGCATACTGTGTATATACACAGGGTCAGCACCTGCCTAACAGCAATCCAAGGTGAACTGCTAATGTTCTGAAAGGACAAATATGACCCCACTACCTTTCAGACACTCTTTGTGGATATAATAGTATATGTGTTTGTCCAGCCTTGTTTGAAAAGGGCACAGGCCTAATTACACTACCATTAATCTAATTGAAGACAGCAACTCAGGAAAATGTCTGTTTCATTTACTAACACAGTCCAGTGTTTGAATATCACAGTGTGTGATGCAGACACCACGATAAGTGCTCAAAGGCCAAACTGTACATGTTAATCACTGGAATCCCTGATTTGACACCAGCCACACAAACCCTACCCCAAAGTGTTGTCAACTCAACTGTGAAGAACTGTGCAATTATCATTCACTCATTACAGAGTGCAGCTGAGCAGACATCTTAACAGTGCGTGTTGCTCAGCATGGTGGCAAGTTGCGACACCATAAAATAATTATTTGTCAAACTAGGCTAAGCTGTCACACATTATCGTTGAGAAATCTTCAACTATGCTACTGTTTGGATTCTGAAAGGCCGACTTTGGGTTGTTTTGGACCAGAAAGTTGTGGTGACCGGGCCATCAAGACTTAAAATGGACACAGATTCCTGGAGACCCCCTTATTGATATCTTGCTATATCTTTCACCCCAGGTGGCTTCAATGTGATGACCGCCATGTTTTTAAACATATATCAGGCAGTCCAGACAAGAAAAAAAGACAGTGGATTATTGTACCAACAGCACAGTGAAAGGGCCATTCAGAAGATCAATCATGCTTTCCGCCAAACATTAAGAGTCTCTTCACAGACAGCAAACAAAAAAGTGGTCATTCACTGGCTCTGTGTGCCAGCCAAGACTGACAATTTAAGGGTTTTCTGCAAGGGAGAGTTTTAGCTTTGAAAAGACAAGTGTTGAGACAGTCTTATCACTGATGCCATCTTCTTCTAAATCCAGGATGTGTCAAGGTAAAATAATCCCCTGCTTCTGATGCAGCACTGTGATGTTATTGTGTGGCTTACAGAGATAAATGATGCATGGAATTTTGTCATTAAATTTCTTATCAGACTTGCTCTGATGGGAATGTTTACACACACTCACAAAAGTGAGCTCTCACACTGAGAAGTAAACATGCAGGAAATACTGGATTTGAAATTCCCAGCAGCTGCAGTTGTTAATTTGGAATAAGTTAAAAAGCAAACGGATACCTAGCAAGGCTGAGTGGGGGGCACCACCTTGTGAAAGTTAAATCATTAACACACACACAAAGAATCAAGAGGAACACCCTTATTGTTTCGAAAAAAATGTGTCTCATAGGAATCTCTCAGATTGCAGCTTTAACCCACTTGTGTTGCTGCTTCATCACTGCTTCTCTAATCTACAGGGAAACAGCTTCACTGACGACATACAGCTACCAGTGTCAGCGAGACACTGAAATGGACACAGGACTTAAAGATCCAGTGGTGTGCCATCATTTGAGATTCTCTTGTGTGCACATTTTATATGTTTCACATGACCTGGTGATTTCAGTAATGATTTTTCAGTAGTATTATTGTTTTGAGTGACATTCCTACATTGATCACAATGGTAAATCTGCCACTGCTATTGTTATCCAGTTATCAATAAAATTTACCATCATATTTATCTAAATAGAAATTATTGATGGACAGAGACAGAGACAGAGACAACATTGTTATCCTTCAATGGGGACATTTCTTTCATGGGTCATATTTCATCTAAATATCATAATTCAATACTAGACCCATTATATAGGAGAAAAAAAACAATCTTACAAAACAAGAGAAAATGAACAGGATCCATTTCTGGATTGAAAAGTCAAGAATGACAAGAAATAAGGGAGAGCTTTGGTCCTCAGACCATACAACTTACAGAAAATGTCCCCCCCAGTGACTTAAATAGGCTGCCAGACAAACTGCAATAGCCAATCAGGAGACAAGTGGTAAAAGTCAGAGGGTGTTTTCCATCAACTAATCAGCTTGGTAGGCGTCACCAAGGCACATGCTAATCAGCCAGAAAATGTAAACACCTTGGAGGCACTTTGCTTCTTTTGCTTTGAGGAGAACAAAAGTTAATCTTAACCTTTGCTTGATTAAAACCATACATATGTAGTTCAACAATACCAACAGGAAGAGAAAATCTCCAGTCCTGTACTTTGAACTCACCATTTCTGGCCCGTTGTCATCCAGCATTTCCATTTTTTGATTTAGACTTTCATAGCTTACAATGGGACACTGAGCAGTCTGAATCACATGGACATTATTGCACTCTGGGTTTCTTCAGTATGGGTGAGAGCAACATTAGAATGATTCATCTCCTGCTCTCACTGGCAGTGACGAATGGTCAGCAAAGCATTTCCTTAAAGAAACCTCAGCACTATAAAAGGAAGTTTGAGCACGGCAGAGCACTTTTTAAGACCATGGCATTTGGGCACCTTTGCAATTTTGACCTTAGGAAAACACAATGAAAGATAAAGTTATCCATAACTGGCTAAAAGAAATTAGTCAATACATAATTTTCCTTATTAAAACCTTGAAAATGTTTTAATTTTTATTGAATTATAAATATATTTTTTTTCATGCCATGATATTTAATAGCCTTTCTGTCTTTCTGATTTGAGAATTAATTCATTTATGATAAATGAATGGGTATTGGCTACATGTCCACAAAATGTGCATCACATTGTCATTGAAGGATTTAGGGTTAAGAGCTGAGAATTGCATGGAAATACTAAACAACTGAACACTTAAAATTAGTTTTGGAAGCATGTTAAATTTAAGTGTAGACAACTAAAAGATTCAGTGGCTACAAAGTGTGACGCAGCAGAATAAAAATGTGTGATACGAAAGAGGAAAAAATGCTGCCGCAGTCGGATGTGGATAAGAATATTCTCTGTCTGTATATTTGCCCACAGTTTTATGGGAAGAATGTCTTCCAAACCATAAAAACAGCCATGTGATTGCCATTATGCTGCATGAATACTTAATGTACTATTAGTGGGGCTGGGTTCCATGTCACATTTGGGAGTGTTTGCTTAGAGACTTTCCCCTTTTTAAATAGCTCTTAAGGATGAACTGTCATTATGTAATCGCTGTGTGTTTCTTCCAGGGATCCTGCAGGTTTCCTTCAAGTATTTTATTTTGTACTCTGCTTAAAAGCATTGGGGTGGTGAGTATGCCTTTTGGTCACATTCGGGAGGTTTCAGCTTCTTCAAGAGAAAGCCTGTGTTTTATTTGCCTGGGAACATCCTTTATCACACGTATCCCCTCTAGATTTACATTCGAAGCTTTAGGCATTTCACTAACAGTTTTATATTCAGCAATGTGCACAGAATACACTGGTAGACAGTCAGCATCTTGCTCCAGGAGAGTTCAGCAGAATATAAGCATCTTAATAGAGAAAACTGAGATTAAACTGTTGATGGGGCAATAAACTCTGTCAGCTTTCATGAGGATATGTTTCACTCAAAAAAAAAAGACAAAAAATATGAAAAAGCCACACATAATGTGCAACATATGTGATGGCACAAGTTTAAAAGTAATTAGTTGCCTTTCCAAAATATGTCTTAATAAAATATAATCTTCTATATGCCAGTAGAATTTGGTAGTTTTTCATTAAAAATGAACAGTACTTTGAAGTGAAACTATATAGGAATTGTTTATCATATTGCACGACTGCTGTGTTCAAAGACATTACAGTGACTACCTTTTTAAATATAGCTTTCAGTGCAATATGGACTCTAATTCAAAAGCCATGTAGTATCCTGACACGGAAAGTCACGTCAGTTAGTTGTCGGTGTCACAGTGCAAAGAGGAGCCCTGATGTGTGGCACTGATAAAGCATTAGTGAGCTGTGCGCCTGTCAGACCTGCTCACCCTTCACGTGCATTGGCGGGATGTGGAAATTTGAGATAGATGTTAATTGGACCATGCCAGCGATTCATGAGAGTGAGAGCGAGAGGAGGGAGATGGACAGCGTGTCCCTACTGATTCACACATCTGAGGTGGATGAGAGGCAAGCCGCGGGGGGCTGTCCGCTATAGTTAAGACAAGAACGGGAATTTTAATACCACTCGAAGGTTGAATTCAGTACTGAGTTATTTTTAAACGAGAAACGATAGCTGACCTGACCATACGGAAAAGCACCATACAAATTTAATGTCTTATTATTATTATTATTATAATACTGTATTTTTTATACAAGTTCAAATTCTATTCCAACATCCCATCTAGAGGGTGTATATGTGCATGCAGTGTGTGAATCCGAACAGGCACAGGAAAAAGATTGGTGTACCATGCATCTTTGCTATTTTCTCCTATTCTAGTTTTAGACAAGAACATATGCCTTTGGTACAATTTTTTGTTCCTATTTTGATGCAACAGAAATTATTGTTTGATTCATACACTCACTCCATCGCCACAGTTTCTGTTAGTGAGT
The DNA here is from genome assembly GCA_037833715.1 of Toxotes lorentzi. NCBI lineage: Eukaryota > Metazoa > Chordata > Actinopteri > Toxotidae > Toxotes > Toxotes lorentzi. The sequence continues at coordinate 2,678,026 of JBBMJY010000013.1, forward strand.
CGTGTAGTAAGCAGATTTTCTTCGAACAGTCTCCAGAACTGTGACTGAACCATTCAATTTGTGACATCTGCCCGCTTCCATGCCTCAAGTACTCTGCTTGTGAGCAAGTGCACTGTTGCCGAACTGTCAGATCATGTACCAAAGTGTCAAACAGCTCTCTATGTATGGAAATCAATCTCAGTGCACCTAAACAAGTCAGCAACCCTGTGTCAGAAGCCTAATTTTTACTCCAGACATCCAGTTGATACCTATACAACCATACAATCACATGCCTTATGGTGTAGTATTTGTATTAGGAGGGGGGTCTATTATATAACACCAAGCGTTCCTAATTTTTCCTTGAAGAGCAACTTAATATTCTTTTCTATCTTCAATATTTCGTACTTGTACAAAAATGGATTAAAACTCAGATCTTTTTCTTCAGTCCATCTCCAAACTCTTCACACCATCAAGGGTTCATTTCCATTTCATTTTTCAACCAAAGCTGAGCATACACAAAGATGTATAACAGTGGCCAGACCATACAGACCCTACAGACTTAACACTTAGAAATGCACTCATAAAAATGGATTTAGTCTTTGAATTCAACAAATAAACTGCATTACTCCATATGATGCCCATGCACAGGCACATGGAGCAAAAATGAAACGTGTTTCAAATCTCCTCGAACAATCAGAAAAACAGAAGAAGCCCCGAAGGACAGTAACAAGCAAAATGAGTCACAATCAAGGAAACCCCACCGATGATCTAGAGAGAGGGAGGAGATAAATTGTGGGAAAATCATAATCTCAGTCCTAAGCGGGAAAGTCGTGATTCTCCTTTTGGCCAGAAATGCGTTCTGTTAATAGATGACTTTCTTTGTTTTTCATGGTACTGCTGTAGCTTTTGATTTCAACAGCATTAGTAATGATGTAAAACGAAAACAAAAAGTCAGTGTGAAAACAATACAGACCCCACAGCCCACACAACATACTGTGCACTCTCCTTACACTTCCCCACAACTATTCATGCCATCTACACTACCAGCTTATTTACTACCAGGACGATGAGGTGGCATATTTGTCTGTTGCGGCTCCTAACACCCCCCGTGAGTCTCTGTGGGCACTTGAAAAGCAGTGTGGCGAGCATCTGTGAAACCCCCAAATCTCTTGCTCTTCAACCTCTCATGAGGGAATCTACCTGGCAGCGAGAAAGTAAGCTTATCTGTGTATGAAATGCTAATGCGAATAGCCTCAGCCCTACTTTGTGGATGGGAGCACAGAGGCCCTCTCCTTGTTGTAAAACCCACCTGCTCTGTGTGTTTTAGCATGTGTGAAATGGTGAAGCCTGCCAAACTCCAGCAGACTCAACCTGAATTTAGTCTTCTCAGACATGAAGAGAACCAAGTGCTGTAGGGGATATGAATATATTTTCATTGTGAATCCATCTTGTCTCTTTTTCTCTTGTTCTATTTGGCAGAGAATGACTTAAATCCCAAAAGCATTAGAGCCTCATCCAAGTGCTCCTGAAAGGATTTGTCAATTCATTGATTAGGTGACTGATGGCAAAATTATCAGCAATTATTGCTACCAATTAATAATCTAAATCATTTAACAAACCAATATGCTTCTTAAAGTTCAGGATTTACATCTTCTTTTCATATCACTGCAAAATTAACAAATGTCTTTAAATGCACCCACTTTTTTCGTAAACAAGTCCTCCAACCTGAACGACCAAATGTGCCATTTGCCTTACCTACCTACGAACAGCAATCTCCTGTGTCAAATTTCGGTGTTTTGTCGAACCTTAGTTTCACCATTTCTGGCAAAAACCCACTATATGTAACCTTGAGTGCTACCAAACGTGTTGAATCAGTTTTCCTCCTTGTGAATAATTTACAGCCAATTTTTGGAAGGTTACAAAACCTTCAGACATTTTTAGAGCAAACTATCAGTCAATTAATAATCACGACCTGGAGCCCCACATTGAAACATTTTCCAGTCTTCTGTATCTCATGTACATAATTTTGATGGACCCTTGTCTGGATGTTGTGTGGCACCACTGCAGTCAGAGTGGAGCGAGATGATGATGATGATGATGCAAGTTGAAAAACTGTTTGTCTTTTCCCTGCAGTGACCAGCAGATGGGTGCTGTCTGCTCCATCCTGGCACTCCTGCTGTATGATGAGAGCTCAAGAATCCAGCCATTAAACACACAACAGATGGGACATTTTCCATCTTCCACCCAGCTCTCATTAAACAGCCAAACAACATATAGTGGGGTTGACGAGTGCAGAGACATGTTTTCTAATATGACACCAAGAAAAAAAAAAAAGAGAAAGTACTGCTCCTTCACAGATATAATTAAGGTTGTTTAACTTGGCATGTAAACATGAGGAGATGAAACCATCAGAGGCTTCCCGCTCTCATCTCAGAAACCTTTGCCTCGGCGAGCTGTGTGAGGAGTGGTGCTTTTGGGTTTGAGGTAATCAAAGCTGAGGGTTAGGACAGATGGTGTTTGGAGGGTAGTGTACTGGAAGGACAAGTTGCTGTTGACTTTGGGAGACATGGTGGGAGGGGGTTACTGACACACCATCCTGCCCACATGACTCAGTGGGAGTCATTACTGCAATGGGCCTAATTACCTTCAGGCCTAATCTGTGTTTAAAAACCTGCTGCTTATTGCTTTTAATTACCCACAAGTGTAGGAAAAAGACTGAAATGCAAGGTTGGAGCATTTGTCAGTTGTGTTTCTGCATTTGTAATGTTCATGAGACAGATACAAATAGATGGTTATAATATGTTGTATTTTTAAGCTTCCGTTGTCTTATTTCCTGGACTGTCCTGGAGCTCATGTGTGTATTTTCTTTCTGTTTTTCCAGCTTTAAAAATGTTACGCAGACAGTTGCACTGTTTGTAACCTGAAAACAAAATTACTTTTGCTCTCATCACTTAGGCAAGAAGAAAGAGAATTGATTCTCAGATCTTCAGATGTCAATTTGTCAAGTAGACGAGTCGAGGGAAGTGTCATCTATGGAGCTGGGTCATGATTATTAGATGATCTCGGTGTTTTCTGCCGACCATCCTTAGGTTATGTAATGTGATCAAAGTCGTATTCTTGCAGGTGTTCGAATAGCCCAAGTTAACTCGGAGAAAAAAAAATTCTTTCGCTTTTGGAAAGGAAAACTCAGATTGATGTAGAATATGAATTTTCACTGAAAGCAGTGGAGTTGTAGTGTAGAGCAGTTGCACGTAGGAAGTGAGATTTATGAAGAAGAGTGCGATTCATTTTGAGTTTGGGATGCTTGAAGGTTAGAGAAGCAAGTGTGTGTCTATGCAGAGCTGCTGGTCTGAATCTCAGGACATATTTCTGGCTCAGAAACTACTCTCAAGGTGAGCAAGGCATTTAACACCAGCAGAAAAACTGTGATCCTGCAAGACAGCTTACATCTATGAAAAATATTTTTCTGTGGCTATGTGGACAGAACCTTCATTACATCAGCAGTGGGCGATGGTAATTTGCCAAAAAAGAGAGCAAAACTGTAAAACATCATCATATTAACTACTTATGTGTCTTACAAACATTGCAGAGAGACCAGAGTTGAAAAGGTGTCACAAGATCAGAAGGTTTTTGTAGAAAAACTAACCACTAAAACAATTAATTCAACCATGAGTCCCTGTGTGTTTCCTAGTAAGATGGCATTATGGAAATAGTACAGTCTGCTTGGCTAAACCCCTGAATCGCTGGCACCTCTCTCCAACCTATTTGTCTCCTCCAATTTGGTGGAACCTCTAGGGTGTGCCACACATTCAGAGGATTGCCTGGCTTGTGAAGCTGATCAGACTAATCTGCTTCCTTTCACAAACAATGAGCTGGGTCAAATCACCCAATAGACTCCAGGCAAGAAAGTGCTCATTTATAGAACAGGTACAGATCAATCAAATGCACTTTCACAGTTCTGACACAATTGGCTGTGATTTCACTGTCAGCAAATCTGAAAAATACTATATATACAGCATTAAATTCCAATGCACTGACATTGGATTTTGAAGGAGATGCAACAAGATATTTCAAACCAAACCCAAGTCTTTGTTTATCTTAATGTATTGTAATATTTTATGCAGATTATAGATAAACACATTAGTAGTTGTGAAGATTCTGTGTGATATAACTGCCTTAGACCTATAATATACAGTAACTCAATAGGTTTAATACAGCTTCATATAAATACAGTTCTCAGATAATTATATTTCTAACAGAGCAAACGCTGCAGAGTAGCTGAGTAAGTTCTAAACGGATATGGATAAAATCCTCCTTTATGGTTTGTGCAATTTTGTGTCGTGATAACAGTATATGTTGTGGCATAAGATTTGTGGAAATTTCAATTGAGAAAGAGTTTTAGATTAAATAACCAGACAGAGACATCTGTTTTGGGCTAATCCATCAAATTAAGTACTTAAGAAATGGAGGTGTTTCATTACATCAATGCAGAAATCATATTAAATCTAGTGTTTTGCTGAAAGAATGGCATTAAGCTTGCCCTCCATTTCAGCATCCATTACAAGTTCACTGAGATTTCCATCTGATTCAGCAGAGACAGCAGAGAAGAAAACATAAATTCATGTTCAGGCCTCAGGAACATTTTCACAGCATTGTTACAGACAAACACAACACATTTTGCTGTGTCACTAATTTTCTCCTCTGCTGTTTGTATTTCCTGTGCTTACTTTAACCCTCTTGTTTACTTACCCTAGCTCAGTGAAACGTTCCCCAAGACTGCAGGCAACAAACAGGCCCTCTAAATGGGTGGAAAATGTTTGTATTTGTTCCTTTCACGTGAGAGGTGAGGTGAAAAGTCAAGAGTCTCTTTTGCCGAGATCCTCTTTGCACCAAGGATAGTCAGCGGTTCAGTGATGTGTGATTTGACCCGCCCCTGTCTTCTGCTATCTGGTGTTTGACATCAGCAGAGATGCTGTGAAATCCAATGCAGTGGGTGAGCTCTCAGCAGGAGGCCAAACTATTAGCTATTAGCGGCAGGCGACAGGAGCCTGTTCTCCCTCTCTGCCAGAATGACTTGAGGTGCATCTCTGTTGCTTTCTCAACATCTCTCCCTCTCCTGCTGTCTTTCATTTTACTTTATCTTCCTGCTTTGTTAAGTTTTTTACCTCCTGTAGTGTCATCATTGACTCTGGTCATGTGAAGAACTGTTGGCGATACTCCAGCTAAGGTCTTATTCAATTTAAGTTGTTTACATGACCAGTTGCTTCCCTGCGATTGAGTTTTCCTGTTTTCATGAATAAAACAGGAGACAGAGAGAGAATATTTCTGTCTAACTATGGCTGAACAATCCCAGAAAAACAAAAAAAAAGTATGAAAAGATTCACCATACCACTGTGGAGAGAGATATTTGTGTATGTCCAATTTATGGACAGATGTGATAACACAGTAAATCTAAATTTTGTATGTAATGTGATGGTACTTTACTCAAAGATATTAAATGATTTAATACATTAAAACATAGTTAGAAAAGATATTTCAGTCAAGTCTTGCGTCATGATTAATTCATTTCAGTCCATTAAAAAATAATAATAATTTAGTCTATGAAATGTCTAAAATTAAAAAATGCAGAAAGAGACATTCACATTAGAGAATCTGAAATCAGCAAATATTTCACAATTTTGCTTGATTTTCCTCCATTGTTGTCTAAAAACTATGGACTATAGCACAGAGCAGGAAGCTATATCAGCTTTGACTACACAAAAAATATCACTGATGGATTGGTTGTTAGTAAGAAAAATACTGAACAACCTTCAAAATTACACAAGAACAATCGGGATTTTCATAATCAAACTATGAACTTAACCAAGATGTAGTAATCAAGGTATTTATTATTTAGATTTACATGTGCATGTAAACGTAGCCATCTTGTGAGCATCCTGCCAACATCTTTGTGGCTGCCACTGTGCATAACCCATCCTGTTAAACGCTGCACATGTATAAACATGCCGTGGGCAGAAGGCTGCTCAAAACAATATCATCAACATAAAAAGGGGGAAATTATTTCCATTGACAGAGCCAGATGCTGTTGATTTCATGGCTCCCTGAAATGTATGCTTAGAATCAGCATGATAATCAGACAATTAGGAGACTGATTGAAGAGAACCCCAGGAGGCGAAAGTGAAACCACTGGAAAAGATATTCTCATTCTGACACAGAGTGACTCACTCAGGTACCACAACTGTCTCACCAATATTTCCTCTGTGTAGGGAGATTGGCTACAGTGAGGTTTAATCAAGACGGTACTGAATCAGAAAAAAAAAAAAAACCAAGAAGAACCAAGAAGAAAAACTTTAAAATCTCGTTTTTGAAAGAACTACTCTATCTGTAGTCTTTGTAGGGCTCACTATCATTTTCTCAGGTATAGACAGAGGGCAGGGAAAGCAGGATTTGGGCGTAGCTGTACCTATGCACATGAAAATCTTTTCCCAGATTACTCATGTTTAGTGTCTGGCTGAGTATTTATCCTCTGATGCTTTAATCCAAGTCAATGTGGAAGAGACTTTGCCTTCCCTTTCACAGCCTGGGCTAACAGTAGGTATTGCCCATTACAACTGCTGCACTTAGTCAACATCACCAACAACTATAGTTGAGCTGCGTAATTTCCATGTAGAGATATATGAAACACAGGGATTAGTCATGGGGTTCTAAGCACATCTTAATCCATATATATGTAAAAATATTTATACACCAAAAAAATCAGTGATTATCCTTCAAAGTATGTGACAGTCGTAAGTTGCATTAATGTCTCGTTTTAGCGTTTCTCTCTTATGTTGTCGCATGCATTGTAAGAGATGGAGAGCAGCAGCCTTTGAAGTCTGTCAGCTCCTATATCCTATTAAATATCAAATACATGTGTTTGTCCTCTCCGTAATCCCTACGAAGCTGCTATTCTACAGCAGCACTTTGAATGTTGGACCAACTCTCCTGCTGGAAGTCAGTATTTGAGACTCTATGTACTTCCTTTTATTATTATTATTTTTGAAAAAATTCCCAAACACTTTTTTGAGTTTGCTACACAGTGTTCACTCACTTTTATCTTTTAATTAACCTAAAGGGTTATTTTCCTATTTTTGTGTCTAATTTTATTGCGATGCTTTGGGATCTGACATGGACTAATGGCAAAGACTCACAACTTTTAAAATGTTTGTCCTACTGCATCAGCAGAAACAAACTGTTTAGATTTCAAATCTGCATTTGTTTCTTTGTTTGTGAAAATCTTCTCCACTGTTTCTGAGGTGTGAGGCACTAGCTGGGTAAGACCAGCTGCTCAGTGTCCATGGTCATTCTGAACTTGGCAAGTTCTTTTTTAATATGTTGGTAGCGGTGATATCACCATAATGTTTTAAACATAAAATATTATTCCTTTTATGATTTAAACAGGCAAAATATAATATTTGTTACTGGTTAAATTGTTATGCCTTAAGGTAAATATAAGGTTCATGTTAAGAATGAAAAAAACAATGGAGGATATTCTGTCATCCTCTTCTCAACGCAAGTTCCGACTGTGTTCTGAGGAAGGCCTCTAATCTCAATGTATAGCAGCCTAAATGAGATTCTGAATCATTATTTTCTTTAGTTGTGAAATCACACTGAAGGGCATCATGGAACAGCAAGGTCAAATGATGCAATTTCCTCTCATCAAAAAAAGAAAAACAATGTGAGCACTGAGGGCCGATTTCATGCTTCAGCAGTGCTCAAATAACATATCTAACTTTAAAATCCACCCCGAGATAAGACAATTCTCCATAAACTTCAATATATAATTTTAATTTAGAAAAAAGGTTTCCATCTGTCTTTTCCATTCCAGTGCCTTCTAAAAATCCCCCCTGCCTTATGTCTGAGTGGCTTAATGTCTGTCCTTATCATAGTAAATGTATTTTTAAATGTATTTTTCTGCCTCACTTATTATTCACTGTGCTGAGGCACACACTAAGCCTCGCAGTATGCCCCGGTCATGTTAAAACATCCAAATCAAACCTTTCTCAGATATTTTTTAATAAAGCCAACTCATCCTTTGAGTTACAGGGCCAGCTCTGCCCTGCTCTGATACATGACTCTGACCTCACATGGCAGTATCAGTCACCAAGCAGTGCTCTGACCTTATAGGCATGGACAACCTTTTAATAGCACTGCAGCTCCTTAAGTCTAAACTTGTTTGTTTCATCGGCATAATGGTGGAAATGGGTAGAATACTGAAATAGGATTTCTTGTTGCCTTTTTGTACGTTATCACAGTGAGCCAGTTTGAAGTGCTCGTCCTCATCTGTAAGGATTTATGAGTTGCAATTTAATTGGAGGGAATTAGTGGACATTTAGCTTCTAATATCCATCAAATTAATCTCTAACTCTGTGTTTCTCTTTCCCCTTGTCTCCCTCTCAGGAAATCCAAAATGGCTTCAGGGATTAACCTCTGCTCTTGGTAGAACTACCCAGAAGTTCACGTCCATTTGCACAGCATCTCACAGCCTGGGAAATTCCATAATGTAAATGTATCTTGCTCTTTCTTTCCTTCTTTTCTTTTTTTTTTTCTTTTTTTTTCCCTGTTTGATAAACCCTCGGCTTTGGGCCATGAACCTTAGAGGAGCTACCAGGACCTCTGTTTCCTAAGTCTGGATTTAGATTCAGCTTTTGCGTGGACTCTTTCACGGGCCTGCAGCGGTGGCTAGTGGTGGTGGCTTTGGCGGTGGTGGTGGGAGGACCTTTCCGCCTTGGAACACAGGGATAAATTTACAAAAGCGCACGCCGCCATGAGGATATCCACCACCTCCTGTCTCTGTCCCTTTCTGGTCTGCCTCTGTTTCATCCAGAGGTGCTATGGGACGAGCCACCATGTCCCAACCAAAGTGCCCTCCAAGAACCAGACCAAATTGGCCAATGGGGAGACGGAGGTGCACCACAGGCCTAAGCGTGGCTGGATCTGGAACCAATTCTTTGTTTTAGAAGAACACATGGGACCAGATGCACAGTATGTGGGAAAGGTAAGATTTTACTCAGCCGACTGCAACTGTTAAAATAGAAATCTTTTGATCCCAGAGAACTTGCTTTTGAACAGCTTACTTGGCATTTTTGTCTCTCCTCTTGTTTATTGAGAAATGGGTTACAGCAGGAGCAAGCTGTTCTATTGAGGTAGATTGCCACGTCGGCATTGTACAAGCTTTTTTTTTTGCTCTTCTGATGTGGAAATTCAGTCCTCATTTGTGAAGGTGTGTGTGTGTGTGTTTTTTTTTTCCCCTGTCGTTATGATATCTGACTGAATTCGTCTCATTATAATGTCCAAAACATGTTTTATTCTCTGTAATTAAGGAGTGCCTCTCAGCATGTCTACCACTCCGGGAAGCTAGCTATACGAGAGTGGATTAAGTTTGAAAGTGAGGATAGCCCTCTACATCAAGCTATCTTTGAACTGAAATATTAGATTTGGTTTCTCTGTGGGATATAAACCCAGATCTGATCTCTTGGTGGGAAATGAACCTCCCCAGTATGAAATTGGACTATGAGGCCAGGGTGCCTCATAGTTAGAAAATTTTATGAATGTAGTTTTAGTGTCATTTCAGAGTGACTGATGTCCCTCACAGTGGAAGAGATAGTTGTGGGTGTTCTTCCTGCTCATGCTTAGGGTTAAGGTATAGTGTGGGTGTTAGCAGTTGGTGGTGACTTTTCTGTTAACTCCACAATAAGCCACAGGGAGCTGGTTAAGTCCTCTGCTTGCAGATTGCCTGCCCTTATCTCCTGAAATGTGAAAATGTGTTTCTCCGCTGCAGTGATCATTATTCTAGGCACTCAGGCACAGACTAATCCCCTCAACTGCACTCCGAGAGAAAGAGAATGAGAAAGGCACAACGCTCCTCTGACAGCACATATGTCTGTATTTCAACAATACCGTTTGAACAGAAAAAAAGAAAGAAAAAGGGATGACATGCTTGGAAAAAAGGATGAGTGGAAAACAAAAACAACAACAAAAGCAAATATTACTTTCCAGCTCAAGTTGTTGAATAAACCTAGGGTTTTAATCACAAATGTCCTTGCGAGGCTGACAAAGCAGCAAAGAAAGGTTATTTATTGGTGAAACATGTTTTTTCTAATATTATTTGATGCATGAATGAACCATAAAATCCAACAGTGCCAACACAAAACAAGCCCTCAGCATTCACAAGGCATCGTGTCCTGAGTGTTAGACGATACAAAGATATTTGCAGCACAGTCAAAGCATCAGTTTGTCGATGCAGTAACTGCATGAAGACGTGGTTAGTCCAACATTAACTCGTCCACTGCTTTGAAGTTCGTGATTGTTTGGTTTGCTGGCTGGTTGGTTGATATGCTAGCTCTACTCTTACCTTAAGGGTGTTGTTGTTCTGTGTATGTGTGTGTGTGTGTGTGTGTGTGTGTGTGTGCCGCTGATAAATGTAAAATAAACATAAACAGCTAATCCTGGATGATAATAAAGCACTGAGAAAAAAACATAAACATTATTAAGGATTCAATTTGACATGCATGTTTAAAGAGATGAGGTCTCCAGATGGTTAGCACAAAAAACATTTAATTATGTGGGTTGGGACTGGTGTGCAGTGTCCTAATGTGGCCAGGAGACAGAATGACCCTTAATTAGACAAAGACAGGAGAGGAGGAGGAGGAGGAGGAGGAGGGGGAGGAGGAGGAGGAGGATTAATGCACTCGGCACGCACTGTGATGTATTGTTTTTTTTTTCTTTTTTTCTTCCTCCCTTTGCTTGATTAAAAACTCTGGACATTAGTGAGCAGCAAATGAGCAGTTCCACTACAGGGAATTGCAAACACTTTCTTTGTCGATAACTGCTTTCATCAAAAAATGTGAAGTTTTGAAACAGACATTTTGTGATAAGATATGTGGTAAAAAGTGCAGACAGAATTCTAATTATTGCATGGTCAACATAAAAAGCGGGTATGTGCTAAGAAATCTGCAAGGTCATACATGACACTTCCATACCACAATGTAAGAATTGGCCACGGCAGTTGGAAATGTTATGCTACTTTTTATCCATACTCTCACATAAAGGACAGCAAAGAGTGACTTCTGGGAATAAGTGAAACGGCCAGTCTGTCAAGAACATTTTTAATCCCCCTGAGGTATCCCATAATCCCCAGTGACACCTTTCTGGGGGGCTGATGCATTTGGGAAATGACAGCTCTGTGCATGAGTGAGACACAAATGCTTGGTAGGGGACAGGGCTTGTCCAGATATGAGACAGGAGACAACTCACTCTCCCAATGGGAGGTGTGAATGTCTTCATGTCAATCAGCTCAGCGTGGTGCTTTGAAGAAGTTGGGCAGGTTACAGACTAGATGGTAATTTTTAGAAGATGATGCAAATCCGCACACTCTGAATGAACATGAACTACAGTGAACTGCCTGCTGGAACTCAGTTGGAAGAGAGAGTGCAGCTGTTTGATAAAGAAGAACCAGATCCTTGGTCAGAAATCCTTAAATTGAACCATCACTGGGTGTCTGGCTGCTGCTAAAATATACAATAAATAATGTGGGATTTGACAGAATGGATGCTTCAACCCAGACTAGGAGGTATGCCCCCTTGTCTTATCCTGTGTTCATTTGCAGAGCAAAGTAGCAACCTCTAAGAAAGGTGCCTGAATGTTTTATTCATACATCTAAAAATGGATTGTGCTGTGACAGAATAAGGTACATGTCTTGTTGTATGTACAGTAATAGCTCAACAGTGGAAAGAAAAAAACTGAACCAAGGTTTTTTTTTATATAAAATTGCTTCTCACTCACGCGAATCATATGCTCCATGCTTATAATTCCCTATATCCATGTCGGCATGTTTTTCTCACAGTTGCGCCAAAATCAGTAATTTTTTGGCCACACACCTGCGCCTGAGTTGCAAGCACCGCAGTAACTGCAGCAGAGTGAGGACTTGAAGCTGCCCTGTGTGCAGCTGCCTAGCTTGTGTCTACTGATAGCCTGCATGTGAGGCGTTTAGGGCACGTCTGTAAGTTGTGGCTACAGAAAACTTGGGTTGCACTCTCCTCTACTATATTGTATTCTATATGAGTCGCACACTGTGCCACCTACCACAAGTGGATTCTCAACCTGTGGGAAACACTGTAGTGTCTGTAAAACGGTAATTTCAAGTAAGGGTGGAAACACCAGCAACATGCTGAAACATCTTTCTACACAACATGGGCTTACATTCAAGGAATGGCATGTTTTTTGCCACTCTACTCACAACTGAGCAGCACGTCCATTCCTGAGTCCAGATGTCCTATGTTATAATAACATTAGCGCTACGCAGGCAGGCTAAGCATATTTTTTCTGATATTCTGTTTACAAGCTAAAAAGCTTTATATGACCTCACAGACAAGTGTACTGCAGAGTTGGGGGATAATTCTCTGTGGATTTGCCACCACAAGTGCTATTTTACACACAGGCATATGATCTAGTACTGATACAGAAATAATGAATAGTGAAGCATTAAAAAGTTAATGATTATGAAAAAACTGAGTCAGCACCAACATGCGCATTAAGTACTCTGTGTATGTATGTGTGGCAAAGAGAGATTCATTTATTTTTCTCACCTGTGTTTTAGACAATTTGGATTAACAGTCTTTGTTTGGAAAGGCTCATCATTATCTTGTCAGGGATAGAAATGTATGGTGTCCTTAAAACTCCCACTCTTTAACCACACGAAAGATGATAAAAAATAAAAAGGAAGCTAAGCCGAGTGAATTACAGTTTAACATTCACTGATTCAACAACTGCAGAAAATAACACTTAAAGCTCATGTCTGCTGTCTATGCAGGCATGCGTAATTTCCAAAGTGCATTCCCCTGTCCTCTGGCTGAAACGTTCAAACATATTAGCACCATTTAGACACTTGAGACTAAACCATTTGCCTTCACTCACTGCCAGAGCACAGGGCAGAAACTTCATGTTTTCTAAAGCTGATCTGCTGACGGTTCCATTTCTGTCTCATTCAAATATTAAATTTTAGCAGCAGTTAGAGGCAGAGCCATTAAATGAGTGTCAGAGTTGCTTCCAGGACTCTAATAATCTCATTACTGTACATCAAGAAGTCAACCATCCTGCTGGGAAGACAACGATTCATTCTGTTTCTCCCCGCATATGTCAAAATAGAGGACAACTATTAGGGCGGATCTCCGTGATGTGCATCAATGGCGCGTCTTCAGCATGCCCCTCATCACTGTCTCTTGATGCATGGTCATTAGGCTGGCGCTCCATCGTCAGGGTTTACTGTGACTGTTACAAATCAATCGAAGAGAAGGAGGTGCTCAGAGGAGTTGATTGGAAGGGAGCATGGCCAAAATGTGGTGATAATCAGACAATCAAGCACGCCCACATAAAAAGTGATTAAGTCCTCTTGAGTGAAGTATAAGAGCCAAGATTTAATCAAAAACTAACCCACCCCCTTCACTAATTGCAAATATGAAGCCAAGGCACTGATCATCAGCTAGGGCACGTAGCCTGCTCATTTCTTCTTCTCTTCACCCCCCTCCACACCCCTCACCATGCACACTGGAATAAATGCTCCACTGCCTGACTCCCACCTTCATCTCCCATTTATGCATCATGAAGGCCTGCTTTCAACATCAAAGTGATGCAGTTTTAATTAATCTTTAAAAAAAAAAAAACACAGACACAAAGTAAATGGCACTGCTGTTTGTCCAGTGTGGGTCTGATTACAAGAATTGTAAGATCACAACCAAGAACAAATAGATAAAGATGTTGAGCTTGCAGTGATGCAAACACACCTGTTTGTAGCCTTGGTGTGCCTGGTGTAGCCGTAGGCCCATTTAGCTGTGCTGTAAAATTGATGTCTGTCTGAAAGTTTAACTCACTGGAAAATCGATTATAAATCAGAATGGGATCAATCAGCTGAAATGTAGCCACTGTGGTTGTATTTTGACTGCTCTCTGCTTTGATTGCTCTGTGTCTAGTAGAAAATTTGATCCTGAATTACGTATAATTGTCACATCCAGAGTTTTAAACCATACTTATTCATTTTCTGCTTGCAACAGGGAGACATTCTTCTTGTTCACCTTCCTGTTCTCATTCCACACAGCTCATAATGAGTGTACATAGCAGCAGTAAAGCAACATCTTCTTAGACAACCAGAGACCAAACAATGCTGGCTAGGCACATACATTATGTGGATCTGTACACTGAATACAACCAAGCCATTACAAAGGGCATGCACCAATAATGCAGTCCAACCAGGCACATACATTATCAGGATCTGTACAATGAAAAGGACAAAGCCAGTTGCAAAGAGAAAAGGGAGTGGAATTGCGAAATAGATGAAGGTCAGGGTGTGTAGCAACTAATAATATATCAAGATGTATCTTCCACTGGTGCTATGCAGTTGTGAAGATTTTTTTTCCAGACTCCATTAAAGTTCTCCAGCATAAAGAGTTTCTTGACTCTACCTGAAATGGGACATGAGTAACGTCTGTTGGAATTGTAGCCACTTCTAAGCATTTTGGGTGATTATCACAGCACCATGTGGCCAGTCAGCTCTATATTTGTTCAGCACAAAAATTGGCAGGAATAGAATAATTGGCATGGTGGTTAAATTTTGTTAAACTGCTCTGCAGTTTAACAAAATTAACGCATATTACATTAAGGCGGGTAGTCATGGAATTTTCTGTGATCAAAATTAATGAATTATAAATAACTTCCCAGTGCATAAACTGAAATGCACGAGCAGCACCCTCTGCAGAGAAACAGAGCCTTGTGTATAAAATTATATGACAGAGATTTGCCCCAAGCCTGTTTTTGTACAATCAGTTTTGACTAAGACGGGAAGTAAGTGAAGTATAAACTACCTCCTAAACAGTAGTGAGGGAGGTCTCTGTCCAAGTTTTAATTTTTTTGTTTATTTATTTATGTATTTATTTTTTTTAATTTTGCCTCCTTTCATCTCTTTGGTATCCCCTGGCATCAAACAGTCACATATGGTTAGAAAACACGAGAAGGTTGTGTGCACTTTACTTACAACCTGGGGCTATATTAAGATCTATCAATATTAGATATATCAATATTAAATCTAATACTAATAGACTAAAAGAGCAATAGATCTTTACCTCAGTTACCCCTTTCTGTCATTGTGATCCTCAGATACACAAATATAGTTTTATATTTATAACTTAAATAGCAGAATACTTAATGTTATGTCCATGTCCTTAAAGATGACAAGGTAACCTAGCTACGTGGTTGAGAACCTAATGCTTGAGAGAACCCTGAGGATATCTTATGAGGTCTGGATCCTGGATATTCTGATCCACACTGAAGTCTAGTAAGTTTTGAAACAAAGAATTTTAAAAGGTTCTAATATGTATCATTCACATAGTTTATTAGACCACATAGTAATGGACCATAAAGGAGTGATACTGAGGATGAGGTTGATTTTTAAACCAATTAAGATCACTTGACACACCAAGAAGATCTGATCATCTCATATTCAAGCATGCATCCTTATCACTCAGTAATTCCATTGTGATTTGAACCTTCTGTATCTTCATGTTGTTTCAGTCTCAGCTGGTTTGATGCTGCTGCTCTTTCAGCCTGTGATGTTTGTGTAATGGCCCGCAACCTGTTGACACTTTTATCACCCATAGATTTTGGAAGGCAGTAGTTGCCATATGCATCATTGGTTCGCACTTTGCCAAGCTTGATTTATTGGCTCCTTCAAAGGAAGTCAATGGCTAAATTAGCACTCTGACTGGAGGCGAAATTACATTTATGAGCTGGAGTTGTAGAGTGCTGCTGGACAGAAGTGGATATATCCGTGTAGTAGTTGTGGAAGTGGACTGCCCCTAAGTAATAACTCTGGTTCTCTGTATTTAAATGATTAATTCATATTGATTTTATACGTGTGAATTGATTATCAAACTACATACAGAACCAAATATTTCTTAACGTCTGCCACTAAATTAAATGAGTGTGTGCAGAAATGGGCCAAACTATGTGAACAGAGTAACTGGTTCTATCCCCACGTGTTTGTGTTTGACATTGGTCAATCTAGCAACTGATTAACTACCTGATTCAACAGGAACTTTGACTCCTTATCTAATTACAGGCTTGATATTTACCACAGAAAGGACAGTCGGCTCTCATCAAGAGTCAGGCTTGCAATCAACAACAGCTTTCTAATTAGTAATTTATTTGCTAGCCCAGACTGAGGACCTCCGGTGTTCAACTTGTTAAATACTTGAACATATATATATATATATATATATATGAAATTGTTATTAATTATGTAACAAACAGAAAGAAATACAAAAAAAGATATATAATGCGGTTTGGTGAACAGTATGATGATTGATTGATTCTAAATTTGGGTAAAATTGAAATTAGACTCTCTTGTTCTCAGCTGTTCTCCAAGACACAGTAGCTGTGTCCCAATCGAGCAACAACAGAACCACAGTGGGTAGTGTGTAGAGGATAACATTATCTAAATCATTATGTATCAACGAGGCATAGATGCGATAAATGTTATCACAGTAGTTTTGGGTTTTTTTCCACATCAGTCAATATCAATATATCCGGTATCACAAATTGAATTAAGTTTCTGTTTCAGCTGCTGAAATTGCATATTATGCTTTGTTTAAATGATTATGTTACTGTGGTACCCTGGTTTGAAAATTTAGTGTTATTGTAAAATATATTTATAAAGTTTAAAACTGCAACCCAGCTGAGCAATTGGTATGAAAGTCTTAATCCTCTTGATATTAATTATGGCTGAACAAGTGGCTCGGTTTTCCTTTATTCCTCCCTCTCCTGGTGAGAAAGAAGGCAGCGCTCTTCCATCTTTAACAGCGTTGTAAAGATTTCCCCCAAAACCTTAATCTCTAAAGATGCATTTCTTCAGCGATGCTCGGGTACAGTCAGGCCTGAGAGAGGAATATTGAATAATGTAATGTCTGACTTAGATGTTGGGAGTTTTCTGAAGCTGAAACGTGGGCTGAGGACCACCATGCAGTGCAGTAATGGTACAAAGGTTACTGCTATATAAAACTCAAATGTTTTAAATAGCCTTGGCAGAGATTATATCAAACTATAGTGGATACAGTGCATCACAATTCATAGTCATACAGCCTAGACCCATGGCTTCAAATGGACTAGGGGTGAAATCATTGATCATTTTCATCAGTATTGTAATTATTTTGTTGATTGATCCAGTAATTATTCTCACTATTAGTAATGTAAATAAATAAATAATACAAATAGCAGTGAGAGTTGGCCATTGCAGTTTACAAGATCTTAAGCTAATGTCTCTCCTTTACTTGTTTTTGTCAGTTCCAAAGCCAAGATATTCAATTGACAGTGGTATAAAATGGAGTAACGTGGCAAATATTCACATTTGACAAGCTCAGACTAGATAATGTTTGGCATTTTTCTCAAACCTGAGTAGCTATTGAGCAAAATTTATGTTTAACTTTATTGTCAATGAATCAGCTGATTGTTGTCACAGTAATGAACATAATGGTGGTAGAAGTCCTTTCCACTGCAGCTTTTCCATATCACTTCGCTTCAGCCACTGTAAATTTTACAACCATGAATCATGTTTTGAAACCGTGAATCCAAAACAACCTTAAGAAGTATAAGAAATGTTTTTTGCTCTGTGTTCACACACCCTCTGTCTGCTTTCCCTTTCAGCTTCACTCAAACTCAGATAAAGGCGATGGATCCGTCAGGTACATTCTGAGCGGAGAAGGAGCCGGGACTATATTTATCATTGACGAAGTGACAGGAGATATTCATGCCACTAAGAGTCTGGATCGGGAAAGGAAAACGCATTATGTCCTGCATGCACAAGCCTTGGACCGCAACACAGAGGAGGCCCTGGAACCAAAGTCAGAATTCATCATCAAAGTACAAGACATCAATGACAATGCACCCAAATTTCCAGATGGGCCCTTTGTAGCTACGGTGCCTGAGATGTCTGAAGTGGGTGAGTAGTGTTACAAAATAAACTGTCAGATGATTGCTCTCCACTGTCAGCAGCAGTAAGTCTTTGTTTGAATGGGTTGAAATATGGAAAGAAGTGTCTGAACTTGAGTGTTATTCGTGTGACTTTCAAGATATTCTTCTTGTTTATAACATCTTTTATCGCTGTGGTAAAGAGCAAAATTATTATGGCAAGACCTTTGACTTAACTTTGACCTTTGACATGCCCCATGTATGTTTGAAATAGCCTCATGACCAAGTGCAGCTCCAAGATGGTGTAAACGAAGGTATTAGTATTAAGAACCAGGATCAAACATGTTATTACCCTGTGCAGCATTCTGGTTTGTCCTGTCTGTGATTATGTTCTCCAGAATGTTTGATCTTCTGTAAGCCAGCCGAGCTCTCTTTTTCATCTTTGTTTTCTGGTTGCTGTGATGGTTTCCCGGGTGGGCAGGTCTTTATAAAGCACTCAATAGTGCCTCCGCAGCAATCCCTGCCATCGAGACTGTGGTGTTCTCCACATCATGGTGGAAGGAAAAGCCTCTGTCCACCTCCTCTGAGACAGCTGCTCCTCGTATGCCCAGCATACGAGGCAGCAGTATTTTTTATTTCTGTATTCTACTGTTCTGTTTTTAGCTCGGGTGAACAAAAGCCACCCTTTTCTCAGTCCAGTGGATTCTGCCTCACAGCTCAATAGCTCACAAGTATGATGCTCAGATATTTCACAGCTCAAAATGTATGTAGGTTCTCCAAACGGTGGCCAAACTGCTGTCAGTGCGATTTTGCTTGTATCACCTATCTTATGTACCATAAGATAGTGAATTTGTGGCGCTGACAGTTGGTTGAAAACATTGTGTTTATATCTGTCTGTCTGAAATAATTCTTGCAGTTGCTAAAAAGAAGTAGAAATACTTATTAAAGAAATATCTCAAAGAGAAAGCGAACTGCTACATCAGTGTCTTGCAGCAAGGAGATGGAAATGTGCAAAAACGATTAAATATGCAAACCCCAATAGACCTGTAGGCGCCCTCTTTATAAACAGTCAATATCTCCCTGGTTGCAATCATGAATATTCATGAACAGACAGGCCTGACACACATACTACTTTGCCAGTCAGTGTATTTGTTTCTAAGTCGGATGTGTCAAGTACATGTCTTAATCTCATCTGAGAGGGCTGTACTATGTGTTCTAGTACTTTGTTTATGGAGTAACATTTGTTGACATGTACTGAATGTCAGATAAATCAGTTGCAGTAATCTTTAGCTCTAAATGACTCCATAATATGGTAATGAAAATATACCTGCAGCACTAATCTGTGTATTGGCATCCTTCATTTGGTTCTAACCAGATTACTCATTTCAAAGTTTCAATGTTTGCTGGAAACTTTATCATCGGTAGCACAAAAAGAATCAATCACCATTGATGACCCAAGGGAGGAAATCAAGGACTGTGAAGGGGAAAATAATTAGCCTCTTTTCCCGCCCCCTCTTTTGCTCATGTCCATTAAAGTAATTCCTTTTCGGTTCGGCGTCTGCGGCGTCAAATCGGCTGTAACAATCAACTGTCCTCACACTCCAGAGCACTAATCCCCCAGCATTTGTCAATACTGGCGCTCCCAAGTGCAGGAAGGGGCTGTCTGGGAGTGTGGCAGCTAATTGGTTGTGATGTTCTTTTTTTCCTCTCTAAATTGATTAGCTGGGCACATGCCAGGTAATCTGAAGTCACTGTTTCGTACCTCCCGTTCAGTAGTACAATCATATTTTTTTGAGTGCTAGATGAAAGGAGTGTCAGTCTCCCAGTTGAGATTCTTAATGGACGTGCTGGAGATAGTAGCTCTGCTTTCCTGTTAACTGTTTCACTTATGGGAAAAATCACTGTTTAATAGTGCTTTCAATACCCTGAGGCTGAGGTGGTGGCTTGTTTAGATGAGTAGTTATGATTAAATGCATGTTACTGGAACTAATGTATGGAAATTGAACACAGTTGCACACATGGGTAGGTGTTGAACCCTTTGTAAACAAATTACAATGGACACATCGTCGCGTGCAAAGGACAGAACACATACTTTTGATTTATTTTCCACTATTTGCCTCTCTCAGTAGATGCTGCTATCCATCATAAAACACGAATCAATTTTGTTTTACTCCCCCCAAGCACCCAAAATTTATCACACATTTTGCTTTCAGTTTTCCATATCTGATGACCGGCCTCTTTCCTGCGTATTGACATCTTTTATCCCTCATCTTATTTCAACCCATTAAATCTTAACTAACATTTTGCTAACAAATTGCTGCTTTGTTAGCAAGGAAATAGGTTTTGCTCATTTCAAGTCTAAATGTAAGTGGAGATGCAAATGCAACACAACCCTTGACTCAGAGTGAGGGAACATTTTGCATCTAATATACCATGTATTATTAGATTAGATTCTTGTTTTCTCGGTAATTGTGGTCATTCAGCACCCCTGTAAAAGTAATCCAGGTATAGTGCAAGGTGGGGTAGATATATAGTTAAAACCAACAAATCCTTAACTGGGATCTTAGGTTTTGACTTATTGTTTTTAATGGTTTTAGTTGTTAGAAAGCAGTACTAACAAAGAGTTCAGGCTCCTTTGTATGAGACAGAATGGTCTTGTTAGGTAGTGGTAGCTTTGTGAGAACCTTTGACTAATTGTGGTTAAATTATAAAGTGCCTTTATTCTCCAGGGAGTCTGTAACATGAAAGAAAGGTGAAACTGTGACCATAAAACTCCTGAGACAAAATTCCCAGCAGAGTTTTACTGCATTTGTTAAACTGATTTTTAAAGTTAGTGCTCAGCCAATGCGTGCATGCTGACTCTTTAGTGCTCACTCTTTAATGACTAGAATCAGAATGTTAATGTTGCACTCGACGTCTTAATAGTTCCAAATATATAGTGCTTGAACACTTAAGTTGAAGTGTATTGTGAGCAATGGCAATGCAGTCAGTCTATTAGGAGTTCATAATAAAAGCATTACCAGTCAGAATATGCAAAAATATGAATCTGTTAAGTTTGGAAAACCTGAAACATTATATATAATATACAATACCATACAATATTAATGATAGAAGGTCACAGATGAGCATTTTCTTTACTTAAGCCATTAACACAGACCAATTCCCAGCCCGTCATTTAAATTCTGTACTAACTAATACGTTTTCCTAGACAGATGATTTGGAACCAGCTCAGCTTCTGAAGCAATCCCAGAATTGATTAAGTCCAAATAATTCTCAGTGCAATTTTTGCTGCAAGGTTGAGAGAGATTCAGAGTGCCCAAGCATACAGTGGAGTGCATGGTTCATTATGGCTGGCATTTCACTCTGCTCCGTCAGGTTTCCTAGAAAAAAATAAGTCATATCTGGTGGGCCACAGTGGAGTTTCAGTTTAGTTTAACTCCTAAAGGAAAACAACAAAGCAAGTGTCCAGAAGATTCCCAGGCTGGAAAATGTATCATATAGCTCATATGTCTCCTAACATGGTCATACCATGATTCTTATATGTACTAATCCATTATACAAGCTTGTAGTGCAATTACAATGCACTCATATTGCAATTAAAATGGGTTAATGAAGCCTGTAACGCTGTTTGAGCAACACTTGAAGTGTTAAATTGAACCACAATGGTTCTTAGAATTTTTAAATAACAATATAAATAATGAGCCATCCCTTCAATTTTTCAAATCATTTGTCTTTGGTTTTGTCATCTTTGTGCAATGAAAAAAGCTTGAAAACTAAATCTTTTCATGAGCCATAACTCACACACATTGCAGTCATCTTGTATAGCAGTACCTGCAAATGAATATATTTCTGTATGATTTTGCTCTATTAAAGTATGTATATTAATTTCATGCTTGTTTTTATGAGGGCTTGATCATGTTGTCAGTGATAAAATCTGACTGATTTTATGTTTACATCATGTCAACTTGTTAGCTAAATAGTTAATCATAATATCTTTAAAAATCAGTTGCTAAAGCGTACTAAATCAACATATTTGTTAGGTAGCTAGCTGCTTCTTTGGGTTAAATGAGGTGACTTTTCTTGAAGCTGAAAGTGTTTTTTATTCAAGATGTGTCCAGCATTTTAAGTATCTCTGTCTTTGTAGCCCTGCAATCTTATATTCAGATTTTGTGCACAGCAATTCTCCTGGGATCTAAAGGCACCAGGCATGGTTGCCAGGAGATTTTCAACACATAGCCATTACACAATTGAATCACATCAATATACTTTGATTAGCATTTGAAAAGAGAGACAGGAATGATCGGGAAATAATTTTGCTGTGTTCATTTTTAGGCACGTCTGTCTTGCAAGTCACAGCGACTGATGCCGACGACCCCACCTATGGAAACAGTGCCAGAATAGTCTACAGTATTCTCCAAGGACAGCCATATTTCTCTGTTGACCCCAAAACAGGTGTGGTATTACTGCATGCTTTGGAAAAATGCTAGACAAAGTAAGCATTCATGCAACAGACTATAACTATAAATGAGAGTAATAACTTTGTTATAATCTCTATTGTTGATGTCCTAAAATGATGTGTATATCATGCTGTCCATGTACCATATGCTTCTTGCAGTGAACATCCTGTTCTGTTATTGCACCACGTCTGACATCATAAAAGCTAAAGCAGCCACAGTAGAGTTATGGACTACTCATACGACTGCTATATTGTCGAACACGCAATCCACTCTTTGTGGGCCATAACTAACTCCTCAGGGGTCAAAGGAGACATTTGTAGAGATGCCTTTTGAAAGCCATTGTTTCCTACCTTTTGAAAGGGGCGAAAAAAGCCACAACAGGCAGTGCTCAGTGTTTTCAAAATCCATCTTTTTTTTTGTCTGAGAGACCTCTGCTAGATCTATTAAATGTTAATAAACCCTCTAAAGTGCAAGACATAACTTTTATATGATGTGAAAAATGTGTTGCTGTGAGTGTGTGTGTACAATGTTTATTTCTGATCTCTCTTTGTCTCACAAAGTGAGTGCGTACATGCACGCGCGTGTCTGAAGTTTTGCATGCTTGCCTCTGCTGCTGCTGTCGGTTAACGCGAACAACAATCCACTTGTATGAATTGATTCATTGCTGTCTGGAACAACTATTGGCCCCTTTGAGACTATACCGCCCATGTAAAACATGAAGTCTTTGCTGAATGAGCAACACAAATGAATTGCTGAATATTTTGACTTTACCTCGGGGGGAAAAAAGGCAGTGGGGATTGATGGAGCAATTTCACAGCAATGTGATGAGGCCGAAGCAATGCCAAGTTTAGCATGCAACTGGACTTTGTTATGCAACTCCACATGTTTTGTTCAATCACTTATATGTTACTGTAGTTGAAATCTATTTTAAATCAAATTTTGACTGTAAAAATTATTACTCTACTGTGATTTTCTTTCTATGCAGTGGGCTTTTGGACACATGAGATGGCTTGTTCTGCTTGAGCTGACTCGGCATCTTGTCTGCATTATAATTCAATGTGGGGCGTGCAGAGGAGTAGGGACGTGATCGAAGGCCTAGTCAGCTGCACTCCCTGCACAGCAGTATTCCACCCACACGTTTTAATTTATATAAGTCGGCTGCTGTTTTCGCCACTGGCAAACCACCCTCCTCCCTTAAATTAGGACAAGGAACTCCAGTGGTCAGTGGAAGATGTGCACATAGAGGGAGTGTTACTTGCATGTGGTCTTTAATATGCTAAGCCTTAAAGCAGTTGTGTTGGAATGCTGCCATATTTGAGAACCACACCAGGGAGCTGAAGCTGCTCCTGCATCTGTCTCACAGTGCATTAGCTTGCTTACACCTCCTCATATCCACACCTGGCTCCCACCACGCTTAAACTGCAGATACAACATCATGGGAAATTCATATATTATTTGGAGGATTAAAAGAGCACACACACACACACACACACACACACACTCTGACAAATCTATTTCTTCCCATCTGACCTTGGTCCGGTGACCTGGTAGAGCAGTGACAGATTTTACAAGACCCATGAGGTAGAAGGAAAGATCATTTAAGGACAGAGGGTAATGACAGCATTTGGCCTGGACATATGGCTTTGAAGGAATCCCCAAAGGACCGTCTCAGGCTTGACCCAAATCCTCAGCAAGCACCAGAATGAACGGTTTACCTGTTTCTTCTTCCTGGCTTAATAGTTTTGATAACATCATCTCAAACCTGTCAGAGACTGAAATGACAGAGCTGTCCGACTCTTATGATGGTAAATTGACCACATTTACAGTAAATAGCACTTTTGAAACAAAGCAACCATGACCTTTTATCAAATATCCTATGAAGTATTACAGCTAAAATGTAAACACTGTATCGTATCATTGCTAATCAAACAAAAGGGCATCTGTGGATACTGCTGCGTGACTTCATGCCTTTCCTTTTGGTACGTTTATTGTGAAAAATAGTGCTGTTCCATTGTTATTTGCTTAGTTGCGGTTACTCTTTAAAAGCTCTTTAAAGTAAACAACTCTTATTTAATTCTATACACAATCTGGAATCATTGTTTAGAAGAACTCACTTTGCAAAATGGGTACTAGAATTACTATTTGATATCTTTAACATATTTGGTTACCATCAAGTCTATTTTGGGACTTGAAATTATTTGAGGTTAATGTCTAGTTACGCATCTGCAAAATGCCAGACACTGAACCAGTAGTTGCTTGTAAATATTTTACCAAGCCAGAGGCAAACTCCATTGGGCATTCTGCATTTCAAAGTCAGATAACTAAGACAGATGTGTAAAAAGCTCAATCAAATAAATAAATTAAAAATTAAAAAATGACACTGAGTTCATACCTTTTTTTTTGACTAATTAACTCAAAGAATGACATTAAGGCAGCTGCTTGTCTCCACTTGAAATAGGATTCAGTCATGGATGTCAAATTGTAAGTGACACATCTATGATGGTGTCATGCAGCATGCAAAAAAGGGGTGAAAGGAATTTAGGAGTAAATTGACTTCACCGAAGAAATAAATGAGCATGGCACAGACTTTGTAAAGACAGAAACGTAACTGATGCAGCTGATAATGATGGAAGAGCTGAGGGGAAATGTGTGTTCAAAAGAAAACAAATGTGGCAGCTTTTGCACTGCGTTATAATAATCTGACATTCCAAAATATTTTGTATGGCTTTACAGCCTGTTCTTTCCTCAAAGTTGTATATAAAATGACAGAGTTGTTTGTAAGTACACATATTACATTGACATTTGGACAGCTTGTGAGGTTGTTGTTGACTGGGTTGTGACAGTACAGATATATTTGGGTTTCAGAGTTTTACATTTCTGTCATAACCATTTTAATTGATCAGTATGTTTGATATTTATGATCTGACATCTGCATAGTGTTCAACAGGGTCCATCACAGTGTTGGGGTCACAGTTTAAGAGAGCCAAATGTAAGGGTGAGTGTGGCAGGCTATTGGGCTTGTTGACTGAATTATTTAAAAAGTCATAACTTTCATCTTTAAAAAAGTACGTCAAGAGCACATGCCAGTATATCAGTATATATGTGCTAAGAATCCAAAATTACAGTAGTAACAGTAACTTGAGTAATACGATGAGTCAAATGAGCTTGTATGTTTTATGTATATGTATGACTTAAATACTACAAAAATGTCACTCAAACTGGGAAAATAACTAAATTAACTGTGGAAATATTTGTGCAAGTTCAAAATTAGATGGCATCCCTTGCATTATATAAAGCACAGTGAGATGTAATTTAGACGTGTGCCTAGATTATCCACTTATTAGTGAAGCACACAGACTCTGCAGGTTAGCATTCCAACTGCACACTACAGAAATGAAGGCCACAGAATATGACACATTGAAAATGAGCAACGATTTGAAACTGTTGTTTAAGCACAGTTATTTGATCGAGAGTTAGATGACCAATATCACTTTCATGTTAGCATGCACAATATGAAGCTGTGTGTACATATATATATATACATATATATATATATATATATATATATATATATATATAATATGCTAACTATTATATATATCTACATGACACG